>JAAAKG020066339.1:0-17562 GCA_010014905.2 Druon quercuslanigerum
TTCAGACACCGTTAATTTTTAAATTTTGATAAATTACTTTTTGCCTACTCTGCGGTCAAGAATCTACTTTCTACTTTCTACTTTATTACGATAGATTTGTTTAAGAAATAATATAATGCTCTAATTCATAAAATTCAAGTTTCTTTCTTTCTCTAACGATTTTTATTTCACTAAGATTTTCCTAATGTAAACACACAAAAATATAATTTGCAAGCAAAAAATCTAAAGTTTGAAAATTCTATTTAAACTGCTGCAACTCTTAATATTCCAAAGTGGTTTTGTTATAATTTCTAAACATATTTGACAAAATCGCGTTGTTTCATTAACATTACTGCGATACTTGAAAATATATTTTTAAAATTTTTCAAGTCATTGCTCAAGTATTCTAAGCAAGAATTAATTGACCATTTTATTATTACATACCGCATTTCTGTTACATTTAAGAACATTTCTTTCCCACAAACTTTCGCGCTTCGTTGGTGTTCTACCATTCGTTGGTTTCAAATTATTTTCCATTTCTTAATTGTAAAACTGCACTATAACTAATTTTGTTTATCTACTTATTATAATATTCTCTGCTAATCGGAAGAGACTGAACTAAACTGATGTATTTAGTTTTGGTAAAGAAACAACCAGAAAGAATATATAAGTATATTTAAAAATAGAGATCAGACGAAGGACACGCCGAATACAAGGAAAAATAAATATAGAGAGATTCTTTATTTTTAAGACTTTTATGAAGTTCATGCTCCTAGCAGTGGCCACACTGAAATATTTTTATCAGAGAAGATCTATTTATTATAAAACATGATTTTCCATATTCCTCGTGTTTCAATTACAAAATCTCGACGGACTGTGAGTCACAGTTGCACCTAACGCTGAGGTAGCGCTTTACTGACCGGGACGTAGTTTGCGCGGAAGAAAATCCATCGCGCTGGCAAATTTAAACATCAACCGTTTGTTAACTACTACTTTAATCGACCTAAAACTTATCATAAAACTTCCTTGAACCTTTCTAAACAACTTTCTCGCTGACAGTTTTCGCTTGCTCAAAATTTGTTCGACTTCCGAAACGATAGAAGATGTTTGTACACGAATTATGCACTGTCTTGGAAAAAAATCATTACTAATTTTTTAAATAAACATTTTGATGTTTTGCTAATGTCATCGCTCGCAGAATGTGACAATACATATTGCTGATAAGTTTTATTACAAAATATCACGAACTTGCCATTTCGCTGCGAGTTGAAGCGAAAAAAATCAAAATATTTTTATCAGAGAAAAAAACAGTTTTTCGTAAATAATTCTAAAAATAAAGAAGCTGCAACTTTTTGTATGAGGAGAAAAAGATGCGAAATTGAATTTTCACTCATAATATATATTTTAAAAATTTAAATTCAAGACTTCATTTTCAGGAGCTTAGGGGCCTCCCCACTCCAGCAAAATAATTCTATATCTCCTTTTTGCATCCGGCCCCTCAATTTTTAAAATACATTTTGCTTGTTTTGATTTTTCTCAGAAAAACTCTAGTACGCATCTTTCATTGAGGAGAGTATCAATTTATACCAAAAAAAGCAGACCTAAACTAAGTGAGAAGAAACCTTGTTGGCGTTATCCCTTCTCAAACTGTACAATTGATCGGTTCGAGACATAAATAAAAAAATGAACTATTATAAATTATGGCAAAAACGTTTTAAGCTGGGCTGATAAATTCCATCATAATTTATTTAACCAAACTGTTCGGGATAGTGTTACATCTACTGGAAAAAGTGTATTGCATTTTAGGATGAAGTTGGTATTCTAACTAAATAAAAAAGAAGTATTGTTCAAATAAAATGCTCATATGACAAGTGGTTCATAGTTAAGAAAAGTACAGTGCTTCGAAACAGAAGTGAAACACAATTCTTTAAAGAAATCGAGTTTTAAAATGAGCTAGAGAACCTTCTTGAGATCGCACATGTGGCGTCTATAGATATTCTTCCATGCAGAGAAGATATAGAATTACTGTTTGATCTGATCAAAGAAAGGTCGACGTGGATTCTTTACGTTTACAATTAACGTATCGACTTTTGAAAATGATAAAAAGAGGGAAGAAGAAATTTACAGTGAGTTTTTCTGCAATTTCTAATACAATTTTTTTTGCTACTTTTTTGGAACGATGCTACTATTTGGTTATTTTTTCTAGATAGTACTCTAAAAAACCTGCCACAGATATGCTTTTATGCTTAGAATAATATGTACACTCTTTAAAAAAAGTTTTATGTTTCGAACGCGAAATTTATTTTGGTTGGATCTGCGTAAAATAATATTATTTTGCTGTTAAAGGGATGAATGTTTTGCATGATTATTTTTTGGTTAAATCCAAATTATTTTTGATTGAAAAATCTAATTTTATGTATCTGGTTCGGAAATCATGTATTTCTGTTGAAAATTCTATTGTTTGGTTGAAACTTTTATTATGCTATTAAAAGCTCCTCTTTTGTGGTTAAAAATTCAAAAACTGAGTAAAAAGTGTAACTACTATCATTAAAATTTGTCTGTTTTGCAGAAAATTCGTATTTTTTAAATTAATTCAACTTTTTTTGTTTCATTAGCATCTTTCTTGGTCTTTGTTGTTTGAAAAATAATCTATTGGGTAAAGTCATTTTTTTGATCAAAATTTTTAATATTGTGTTCCATTGATGGATTAAAAATTTATCTTGTACGGTAGAATATAAATTTTTTCAACGAAAAATTAATTTTTTTTGGTAAATGTTTAGTGTTCTTGGTCCAAAATGCATCTTCGTTGTTTCAAAATTCAACTATTTGTTAAAAAATTCAACGAACTTGTTGCAAACCACTATTTTTATTGCTCGCCTCAAACGATTCGATTTATGCTAGAATTACTACTGCCTCCTCTTAATTATATTTTCAATAAGATTTATAACTTTCTACAGAAGTGAAAAGTTTGGTTTTGTGAGTTTCGGGTACCAAGTATGATTTCTTTGAAGTTTTTAGCAAGTAATAATTATTTTTAATAAATTAAATTTTAATTTTTACTGAGAATTATTTGTGAACATCAATTTATTTTTTTTTTTAGCAAAATTTGTCTCAGAATAATGTTATTATTATTCATTACTTTACGAAGTAAAAAGTGGATAACAAGTTAAAAGTTTTAGAAGAAACTGAAGCTATACAAATTTACAACAACAAAAAAACTTTCTAAAATTATTTAAACTAAACATCAAAAATAATGTTCAATCAATTATTTGACTTTCTGAAAAATTAAAAGGTTTCCGTCATTTATTTATTTAAGTTATTTGTAGATCATTAGGAATAAAGAAATGGGAACATCGTTATATAAATTCAAGCAAATTGCTGGTACTAATAACTTTTTATTTAATATTATACATAATATAGATACAATAAAAAATCGTTATAGCTCGATAGTAAGAATAAATAAATAATAATTCATCAGAAGTCGTCATATATATTTTCCTTTTGTACAGCTGTCGATCATTTTAGTGATTTGTTGATATTTCTCTCCATGGCTCTGAAATTAAAGCAATATTAAATTAAAATAATCATATCTTATATAAAATAAAAAATTTAAAAACTATAATGCAATCTAATAATATGAAATTCATAACAATTATTGAATAAACTTACAGCATTTTAACTTCGGCACAAGTTCTGGAAATAGACTTTATCAGAATTTCTGCTATTCGTGATTCTTCCGGAATTTCATGAACATTCAAGCATTGTTCGATTTTGAGGGTTGTAAAAGTTTTTACATTTACGATAGCAGTATTTGTCTCACAACGTTCTTCAATGAGATCTTCGTATACCTGGGCAGTGCCATTAAGACTTTTTGCTGCTCTAGACGCTATATCAGTTACTAAATCTTCTCCAAGATCCACATTAAGTTTCAAAGCATCCAAAACTTCATTCCATAAAGTTTTTTCTTTGTCGTCACATCTTAGCTTCAATTCTGGCAGAGTCAAACCAAATATTTCTCTTATTGTTGGTATGGAGGGCCCGTGACATTTCGGTTTTGCTTCAGCTTCTAAAAGACCTACAAATTTGTGTGTGTATATATAAAAATTTATACTCTGGTCTCAAATAAAGCATCTTATATTAAAGAACTTTCATTGATGATTTGTGTACAATTTATTTAATATTAAATATTATTCTAATACTTTAATCTCATAAAGTAATATTCTCTAAGAAAATATCTTTTCCAGTTTTCAATAAAAAGTGTAATTGTAAAACTAAAAATACGCAAAAGTTCCTAACAGTAAGATCAAGAATCCAAGTACCAAATTTGGACAATCAGCATAATATGTTCCTATTACAACCTGAAAAAAATCTTCTTATTCCCTAAAAAATAAAAGAAAAAGAATTACTTCTCTTGGAAAAAAAGAGGGAAGAAAAAATGAGAAGGCAACTATCCAAATCCCCTTCCCTCTCTCTGTTTTTTTCCTTCGTCTTTTCTTTTATCAAACCACAAAAAACATTTTTAAATATAATTATAATATAATATAATAATATTATAATATTTTTTGCCTTGATAATGGTGCTGTATACGTACCGAAACGTTGGTGATTATATTTAAAAATGTTTTTGTGGTTTGATAAAAAAAAGACGAAGGAAAGTAAAAAAAAAAATTTATGGATAAGAATTTTTTAAGAAAAAGAGAGAAGGAAGGGGATTTGGTGGGTTGCCTTCTTATTTTTTCTTTCCTCTTTTTTGTTTTTTTTCCAATGGGAGAAATTCTTTTTCTTTTATTTTTTAGGGAAGAAGAGGATTTTTTGTAGGTTGTAATAGGAACACTTTATGCTGATTGTTGGATTCTTGATTTTAATTTCAAGAAATTCTGCTCATTAACTTGATTATTGGACGTTAATTAGGATTTTTAATTTGATTTTAATCTCATTTAGGGTTTTTCAACTAATAATACACTGTCAAAAATATTATTAAATTTAAAATACGAATTTCATTTTACACAAAATCAAAATAAGTATAGCAGCAATTTTTGATTTTTCATGATAAAACATGATACCTTTTTCCAGTTATTCAAAAACTAAATTAGATTTCAAATCGCAATGTGTAATTACGCAAGTAAACAACAAACCAAACCTACAATCAACTTGTTCCTAAATTAAATTTCTATCATTCAGGGCAAATTTCGGAAAAAGCTCGACCCATACGATGTACTTTAATCATAAAAATCAATTCAATCAAATAATTCTAGATTATTACTTCCATTGTGAATATAAGAGATGATTTAAAGAAATTGAAAAACTATTAATATTAAATATAAATAATATTATATAATAATATATATAATATTGAATTGAATATAATATGCATATTCAATTTCAACTGCCCTTCATGCAAATGACTTTATACACATTTGTATTAAATTTAATACAAATTTTTCTTAAAGTATAATTTGTCTTTCTCATAGAGAAAGCTTTTTGTATTGGTAAAAATTTTGAAAAAAATGTTGTATTAACTTATTTGAAATTTTTCAAGTAAAAAATGTCCTATACAATGCACGGTTGCAGATAAATTAACGAAATTCAGAAATTAAAATTCACTAATATCTCAAAACTAATGAAAGGAGTTCTAAAAACATGTTTTATTTTTTATTCAGTTCATGTAACAATATAAAATATTTCTTGTTAGATTTCTTTTTTCATTTACCTGATACAAAGTTCGAAACATTTTTATTTATCCATTCAGGGTTTCTTTTATTTTGATATTCTCTATGAGGAAGCAAAGTTTTTTATCAAATGAGCACCATGAAACCGTAAACATAAAGAAAAAAGTGTAAACAACGGAACTTGCGAATCCATAACTATTTTAATGTACAGATAGTAAAATCATCTATGGACTTGAATAATAAGTAGGAATATTCATATTATATTCCTGTGAATACTGATTAGAAATATGTATACATATTAAACTCATTTTATTTTCTTTATGTGAAAATATGAATTAAATTGTCCAGATCATTGTATAAGATATAAAAAACAATTCGTTTATGTGATTTAATTCATATAATTTCTCACTTACCAAAAGAAAGTGCCAACACAGCAAGGATTAAAAACTCCATCGTGGACGCATATAAAAATGTACCATAAAAATAACAAAAGTAAGACTTAATTCAAAAGCGAATGTTCATGCCTCTTTTCGCACTGTATATCCATATGCTGAGATCGATCCATTTATATCGATGATTTTCGATACCGTAACCTTTAAAACGCGGAAAATTGAAACATTAATAGGTCAGCCGTCTTTTTAGAAAACATGGCTATGACAGATATTTGTTTTTTTTTTCTTAATTTGTCTTGATCCAGACATAACAAATGCTGCCACGAAGTAGTAGCGGAAGCTATGCGAAACTAGGTCACTTGAAATTTGAATGCATTAGTATAAGGAAAAATATGTTTTTCTTTTCAAACTGGTTTACAATATGCGGCACAACGTTTAGCGTAACTGAAGAAAATGTTATCAAGATTTTATTAGTCAGAAAACTGTAAGATCAAAATAACTAATTTTCGTTATGAAAACCAAAAAAGAGGTTTTATCATAATATAATTGTTTTTGTTGCTGTTGTTGAATTTTGCATTAATATTACAATTTTGAACACAACTAAGAATATAATTGAAACTTAAGGCTTCCTTTTTAGTATTTACAATTATTTAAAAACTTTTTATTAAATGTGTTTCTGAAGGTGTTTCTTCTTTGTTATGTAGTCTTTGCAGTACGCATTCTCATCGTGACACTTGCGCTCTTCGTTCCATTTTTCACACACATTCTTAAATATTTATTTATTTTATAAGCTAAAATAAAAATGAAAGAGAGTATATATGTAAAAATGTATGAGAAGGTAAAATAAAAATGTCGAGTCCTATCAAAAAATGGGTCTGCTAATGAAAATTTTGCAGAACTTTTTAAAAACTAACATTCTTTTTTCAGACTACAAAAAAACTAACTTTTTGGGTCAGAAAATTGTATATCTGCTACTGCAACCTCACTTTTCTAAAGACATTGTGGCATCAGAGAAGCCGCATTTGGATTTTTTTGTATTTATTTTTGAAAATTTTTTCAGCATATTTAAAATGGAAATTTCATTTCTATTGACACTGACATGTTGCAAAATGCTTCCAAAGTTTATATTTAAAAATGGTTCGTTAAATTTCGCAGAAATATTCCCCACTTTTATGCAGTGCAGAAGTATGTTTTTTAGTTGTAAATTGTATTTCAAAAGAGTTTATAAATTGCTTATAAAAAATTGTAGAAATAGGTTTTAAATCCAAAACTTTAAATAAATGTTGATTCAACATCAGATTTTAATAATGGCATTTGCTCAAATATATACATTAATGATTCTGATTTATTAACTTGCTTTAAAATAGTAAAATTAAAACAAAGGAGGCGCCTAAGAAGATGAGACATGTACATAAATTATAATGAACTTTTTTTAAATTGCATTTTTTAGTTCCTGCGGTCAACTCATTTTGGATAATTGCAACAGTTTCTTTTTCATTGCACTTTTTACATTTTGTCATTGATTGTTTTTCATATAAAGTGGAGCACATGTTTTTATTAGTGCGTCTAAATTCAAGTTTTTTTATAAAAATAATTTAAGGTTGAATAAATCAGTTGTGTAAATAATTACTGTTTTTCCAATTTGAAGAAGTAAAACTTGTAAGTAGGTTCTGATGTTCCAGACGACGTAGCCTACTTAGAAAGTATCACAATGTTAAAACTTTATTTTGTTTCAATAAAACTGAAAATGTTTAAAGTTTTGCTTTCACATTTAACTTTTTTATTTTTTACGTCTGCTTTTTGTTAACAAATTTCTGTAATTATATAGAACACAAGTCCTAATAAATTCATCTAGATTGACAAGAGCAATTAGATGTTCTTCAGTATCGAATTAACAAATTTTACGCCTAATTGAATTAGTAATTTTCCACTAATTTTTGGAAGGTCCCTTTTCTTTAACAGAATTACAATAGAATTTCACCAGTAATATTAATGAAATTTCAATAATCTAGATTGCGATAGGCCTTGTTTTAAAAATTTTTTATTTGATTTAAATAAGGCTTTCAGTAGGGTGGTTTTAATAATGTTTAAAGCTTTAGCAAACATCATAAGATTAACATGTATTTCTCATATAAGAATAGGTTTTTATAAATTTTGTGCAGAAATTCAAAATGTCTTTTCACAATCAGCTACAGAATACAAATGAGTCATTACTTTTTAAATATCATCCCCATAAGTCTGTAGCATCAAAAAAAAATCCATAACGGGTTTTGCGATTTCTGGCATGAATTATGATTTCTTAGGCGGTTTTTTAAATACAAATTGGTTTTAGTACATCAAATACTACTTTTTATTAATAATCAAATGTTTACATACATTTTTTAAAACAACTTATTATAGTTTTTTATAATTTTCTCTTAGAATAGAGTAAAAAGGACGCAGTGTTTCCGAATTTTTCGACTCACTGTCCACTTTTCAGTTAGATCGAGGTAATTAATTAAACTTAATAAAAGTTACTTTATAAACAATTTATTTTTATTTATCAGAATATTTTTTTTAGAATAATGTTCAGAAGTTACGGTTTTTTCTAAAATGTTCTACTTTTTGCACTCTATTTTGTATTCAAAAATAAAGACAATGCAACAAACGTTATTCTTTATAACTATTAGGGTGGCTCAGAAAATAACATTTGAGAAATTTCAACAGTCATGTTCACCAAACTGTTCTGGTACGCAAATACATTTATGCGTGCGTTTTTTTAAATTAAAAAAAATGGCTTTGGCACTCGTTTTAGTCAATTTTGTGTCTTATAGAGTTCAACATGTAAAATGTTTCATATTTTTAGTTTCTCAATTTTAGTCAGGAAATTAGAAGTACATTTATTTCGACTTTTATATGCTTGTTTACCAGGGTGGGTTAAAAACACTTTTTTCAGAGAGCAGCGATCCTCGCACTTATTTCATTCCACATCCAAAGAAATAAATTCCATAATTTTTTTAATGTGTATTATAACAGGTGCCGGTTTCGACTTGAAGTTTCCCATGTAAAATGCATGGAGAAAAATCTTTTTTTTTTAAGTTTTTGGAATGATTTTTTAGGCTTCATGAAAATGTGACGGGTAAGTATAGTGGCGTGTAGAGAATTTTCTAGCGAAGAATTTCATATATCTGATATATGGTTTTCCCTGCAAACTACCCTGTAAACCAAAAATGTCAATTTTTTTATGAAATTGACCTTTTTGAAACTTTATTATCGTATTTATTCTCTTACAATTATTTTCATTTGTCTACTGAAATATTTATTAAATTGATTTAATTATTTTCAATTATTCAAACAAATTCCGGCAAGGGGTAGTTCTTTATGTTAAGGGGTGGTTTTCAAAAATTGATTTTGGAGATGTTGGAGAGCCTTCAATTCCTGTGAAAGAAAAATTTTATATAACTATAATATTACTATATTATTATATAAATTTTATATAATTTTCAGTTACGAGCCTAAAATTTGGTTTTTGGATATTATATGGGCCCCACTTGAGCCCTTCATTCCGGTATTAGGCAAGCAATGTTAAGGCAATGTCTGAGAAAATCAAACCCTGTTGATGTACTTTTGATGTCGCATTTCTTTACAGGATAGTTTTTCGAGTCTTAGGGGTGGTTTTTGGAAAAGAGTTTGATGTTTTCTGACGGCTAGAAAATATTGCAAACTGTTAAAATACTTTTTCTTGCACATTATCATCAATTCTGATGTACTCAGTTTTATGATTAGTGCACATTTAGTGCACTTTATCAGCACTTTTGAGTAAGGGGTAGTGTTCTTATGTTAAGGGATGGTTTTGGAAAATTGATTTTTGGGGCGTTGGAGAGTCTACAATGGGCGTTTAATTCTAACGGACTTGTTTTTAAGATTAATGGATATTTATTCTTTAAGGTAGTTTTTTAGGATAGGGATTGTTTTTGAAAATTTTCGCTGGGGGCCATGCAGCCTTAAATGAGCCCTTAATTTCTGTGCAATTTTTTGAAGAAATTTAGAGCCCAAAATTTGGCTTTTATTTATTAAATGAGCTTTAAATAAGCCCTCAATTATAGTTTTTATCTGACGCTTTTTTGACAAAGTGCTACTTCAAGCTTTGCCCACCTTTGCCTACCTGCTCGTGTATTTTATATTTTTTTATTTTAATTTTTTTTCTTTGTCTTGATAAAGGTGCTGTATGAGTGCCAAAACGTAGCAAATTATTTTTTACTAATATTTTTTTATTTTGATTTGATAATAATAAAAAAATAAAAAAGTCGAATGATATAAAAAAGAGAAGAAATTGGATTTGGTTGGTTGCCTTCTCATTTTTATTTCCTCTTTTTTATATTTGTCGAAAAAAGAAATTATTTTTTCTTGTTTTTTGGGATGGGCGGAAAATTGTTATTTTTTTTAAATTTCGATAGCAACATTCTATAGTGGTTGTTTAAATTTGGTCGTCGCACATTAATTTGATTATTTGACGTTAAATACAATTTTAAATTTGATTTTAGTCTGATTTAAATTTCTTTAATTTCAATTTCAATTTTTTCTTTTACGATTCGTAATAAATAAATTAATATATTATACATAATATAATATATAAATAAATAAACAAACTTCTTATTGTAATTTAAAACAAAACTTTTACAAGTAATTTACAGACCTAGTTACCCCACCTACTTTTAACGATTCCATTTTTTGTTTTTTCCCCTTGTGTAATATAGTTTTATTCTTTAAATTAATTTTTTTGAACTGATAGGAAAAGATAACAAATAATTTAATTAAAACAATAAAATGCTATTTAATAATGGATTCTTATTGAGATTCACTTATTATTTGTTTATAACTAATTTTCAAATTGCGTTGTTTAACTGTAACAGTATATCGTAAATTCGAAATAAAGAGTTATACATGTGGTGGTAGTACTACTGCTGGTAGTAATAAATTTTTATTTGGTGATACATATAGTTTCGTTATAATAAAAAACCGTTATAATTCGATAATAATAATAAAATAATAATAAAAATTCATCAGAAGTCGTCATGTATATTTTACTTTCGTACTGTTGCCAATCATTTTACTAACATTCCTGTGCATTCTTTCTCATGGCTCTGAAAAGAAACCAATGTTTAATTAAAACTAATTATATCTTATATAAAATAAATAATTAAAAAACTGTTACGTGATCCAATAATATGGCATTTATATAAATTATGAAATAAACTTACACCAGCTTAACTTCAGCACACGTTCTAGACATAGACTTTATCAACATTTCTGCGATTTCAGATACATCCGGAAGTTCATCTTGATTCAAGCATTTTGCGACTTTTTTTAAGGTAAAACTTTTTACATTTACGATAACAGTATTTGTCTCACAACGTTCTTTTATGAGATCGTCGTATTCTTTGGCAGTAGGATTAAGTTTTCCTGCTACTCTAGTCGCTATCTCAGTTACTAAATCTTCTGCAACATCGACAGAAAGGTTTAAAGCATCTAACACTTCATCCCACAAATCTTTGCCTTTAGCTTCACATTGTTCCTGGAATTTTGTCAGAGTCAAACCAAAATTTTCTTTTATTATAGATACGAAGGGCCCTTGAAATTTTGGATATCCTTCAGCTTTTGAAAGACCTAAAAAATGTTTTATATATATATATATATATATACATATCATAGATTGATAAAAACAATTGTTAATCTCGTCCAAAATATAGCATCTCATATTAAAGAACTTTAATTGATTATCTGTCTACCAGTTATTAAATGTTAACTGTTATTCTAATATTTTGGTCCCATATAGTAATATTCGGTGAGACTTTATCTTTTCCATAGTTATAAGTTGAAAATGTAATTGTAAAAAGGTTTTACATTCTTTATCAGTATTCTTTTGTAAAAAAATGTAATTATGTTATTTTCTAGCATGTTTCTAGTTGCGGGTTGAATATCTAAATTAAAAATATAAATCAAATTGAGAATTGAGGTGGCCCAAAGCGGCTAGAAGATGTTCTTTATTTGTAAATACGAATGCAAGTGTCCCATTAACTGTATGAGATATTACAAAAAATTTTGTATTTAGATTAATTAATTTTATTTTTCACTTACTGATAGAAAGTGCTAGTACAGCAAGGCTTAAGAACTTCATCATGAACGTATATAAAAATCTACAAAAAAAAGTAAAAATTTGAACTCAAAAGAAAAAGTTCCTGCTTCTTTTCACACTGTCTGTTTATATGTTGATATCGATCCATTTATATCAGTGATTTCGTAGACGGTATCCCTCAAAACGCGGTAAACTGAAACACTAATAGGTCAACCGTCTTTTTAGAAAACATGAGTATGGAAATATTTGTGTTTTTTAAATTTTGTTTTTATCCAGACTAATCAAATGACGCTGCGAAGTAGCGGAAGATATTCTAAAGTGGGTCAGTTGAAATTTGAATGCAATAGTGTATCGAAAAATTTGTTCTACTTTTCAAATTTGTTTACAACATGCGGCACAACATTTAGCACAAGTGGAGAAACTTTGATCGAGATATTATCAGTAACAAAACTGAAAGATGAAAATAATTTATTTATATTATGAAAACTAAAAAAAAGTTTTATAAAAATAATTTTTTTTTGATTTTTGCATGGTATACATATTATATCAAATATGTTTCTTCTTTGTTATGTAGTCAGTAATAAAAATGGTGCTAGCTACATTTGTAGCTATTTTCAAAAGGTACAAGTCATTTTTGAGACACATTACGTATCTCGCAACTTTAGTCATATTTTATTTTTTGTTTCATGGGAATGTCAACAAATTAATTAAAAACAATGAGATAAGTCCAAATTTAAAAAAAAGTAAACAGTTAAGAAAAATAAATAAATTTTGCAGGCCTTTTTAAAAGCTGAAATTCTTTCTTGAAAATGCAATATCAACTGACATTCTTGGTTGAAAGATTCTATAGCTGCTAATGTAAACTCAGTTTTATAAATAAATTCCAGCGTGAGAGCAGCCCTAATTGGATTTTTTATTATTGTTAAAAAGTGTAATATGTTTTTTTGTTGTGACTTTTATCAGAAAAAGTTTATATATTATTTTTTAACAAACATCAGGTTTTCATAAAGACATTTATTAAACAACTAATCTTACTGATTCTAATTTATTCACTTGATTAAAATAATAAAAATAAAAATACAGGAGGCGTGTAACAAGACAAGACATGTGGCTAAATTATAATGCTAAACAAAGAAAAAATTACACGCATCTCTCCGAAATTTTTGTTTAATTGCATTTTTGAGTTCCTAGAGTCAAATGCTATCTGGGTCACTGCAAAAGTTATTTTTTTCATTACCCGTAGATTGTTTTCGATATAAAGTGGAGCACATGTTTTCGTGAGTGCGTGTGACTTGAACGTTTTTTACGAATATAATGTCAGGTGAAATAAATAAGTTGTGTAAATAATTACTGCTTTAAAAATTTTAAGCAGTAAAACTTAAAATATTTGATCATCATTGTTTCAACAAAGCTAAAAATGTTAAAAAATAGCGTTTTTAAATTCAACTTTTTTCTTTTTTCTTTTCTTTTATAAATTGTTTGCAATTAATATACAAAACAAGTTCTCTTTTCTTTAGCAAAATGACAGTAGAATTTTACCTGTAATGTTTATTAAATTTCATTAATTTAGATTTCAAGAGGTCTTATTTAAATATAATTTTATTTAACTTAAAAAGGGCGTCCTTTTTTAAAATGAAAATTGGTTCCAATAGTCAAATACTACTTTTAAATTATGATTAGATTTTTATGTACATTTTTGTAAACAACTTATTATTGTTTTTAGTACTTTCCTTTTGGGACAGAGTAAACAAATTCGTGGTTGTTTCAAATTTTTCAACTTATTTTCCACTTTTCAGTTAAAGCGATGCTGTTTATTAAATTTACAGAAGTAACTGTCTAAAAAAAATTATTATTATTCATAAAAAAATTCTCTCAAAAAAGTGCTAGATAGTTACTGTTCTTTCTGAAATATTAATTTTTTTATACTGTATTTTCCCAAAGCAAGCATAAAATTAATTCAATGTAAAAAACATAATTGTTTATAACTATTTAGGTGGCTGAAAAAATTCAGATTTATCGGTGTTTTTTTATTTTCGAACAAAAATTTTTTTTGCACTTGCTCCAGTCATTTTTACGTCTTATAGACTTTAAAATGTAAAATTTTTTCTATTTTTATTTCTTCCTTTTTGGTCAGGAAATTATAACTCAATTTATTTAAGCTTCTGTACGCCTGTGCACTAGGGTGGCTCAAAAAAACTTTTTTTTATAGAATTACTTATTTTTAGAGTTGCCCATTTCATTCCAAATCCAAAAAAAAAAGAATCCACAATTTTTTGTTCAGGAGGTTTCGATTTTGGCTTGAAGTTTTCCACGTAAAATGCATGGAAAAAAATCACTTTTTTGAGTTTTGGAAAAAATTTTTAAATTTGGGTAAATGTGACGAGAAAGCAAAGAGGCTTTTTGAAGAATTATCTAGTAAAAATTTTATTTTAGCAGACATATGGGTTTACCACCCCTAACACATCCCCACGAGTCCCTGCAAGCAACCCTCAAACCCAAAAATGTTAATTCTTGATGAAATCGACCTTTTGGTCACAGTATTCTCGTATTTTTTAATTTGAAATTAATAATATTGGCCTAGTGGAATATTGATTAATATTGGTTCATTTATGTGTAACTGTTTAAACAAATTACATTTGTTTTAATTTTTTTTCTGAAAAATTTGTTTCTTTTAGTAAAAATTATTATTGTTGATCTAATGAATAAATTAATAAATAATTAAATGGATGAATAGTAAAGGATAAATTTATTTCACTGAGTGATAATAAACTGCCAGTTTAACGAATTTTGGAAAAACATTTTTCAAACAAACGAAATTTGTTTACATAATTAAACAGTAATTACCTATTTTTAAAAATATTTCAATGAAGACATATTATAAATTTTTAATAATTTTCAATAAACAAAATAATAAAAGAAGATTATTTAAACAAATACCATTTCTTAGTTAATAAAAAATTCATGAACCTATGTTAATAAATATTTCCCTAGACGTATAGTCATAACTTTTAGGGAAAAAAGAGAATTTCCGAAAGAAAAATGATTTTAAAAATTCGACTTGCGTTAATAATTGAAAATTAATTAACCAATGTTGACCAACATTAATAATAGTTATAAGTAAAAAAATACGAGGATACAGTGCTCAAATGTTGATTTCATGAAGAATGGACATTTTTGGTTTTAAGGGTAGTTTTCAGTGACTCGTGGGGGTGTTAGGGGTGTTGAATCCGTGTAATACTCAAAAAGTTTTTTATTGATATAACTAAAAAAATAATGGAATTTCTTTTTTTGGATTTTGAAATGTTAACTTGACATTTTACAGACGCATTTTTAATACCAATGAGAACAGATTTTTCCCAAAAAATGAATTCAAGTTTAGTTAGCATTTCGAAAAGAGCAAGAGAAACTTTTAAAAAATCATCAATCTAAGTTGAACAGCGGAAGGGGGACAATTTTTAGCAGTTGCAAAAAAAAGTTCTAAGATTTTAAATCCCTTTTAGTTGTTTAAGAAAAGTAAATATTTTTGATAAAACAATTTATTTTATTATTTTTGATAGTCATAATGTTGAAGAGATGTAAAATATCTCCAATGAATATTATATAGACAGAATATAGTCAATAATATTCAAAAATTAATGTTGGAAAATTAACATCGACTATCCAGTATAAACAAATTAATATTTACGTAATTCACTTAATTTTGCTCGCCTTTTGAAGACTTTTGAGAAGCAAAATGTACATTTTAGTGAGGTTGATACGTTTTTGAAAGAGTTTAAAGTGTTACGTAAGTCATCAATCTTTCAAAAAATAGTTTTTATAATCCTTCTTCATAATAAAACATACTTACTAGAGACTCATGTTTAAAATTTACAAAGTATTTCATCCAGAAATTCGGGATGATCAGTCAAATATTTTTCATAAGCTCGGCTGTACATCCTGAACTTTCGGGAGGACTAATTAACACAATTTTTAAGTAAATTCTGCACCTTGAAAATGTTTGCAAAGGCCAATAAAAATATATTTTTCTTTATTCAATATCTTGAAAAATCGAGCAAGGTTACCAGGGTCTAATAAAAGTACATTTTTACTTAACAATTTTCTTGAAAAATCGAAGAAAGTAGGGCGCGCGTATGTTAAATCTAGCGCTTTGTGCTCGATAATGGATTACCTCACGCTTCGCGCTCGAATCACAATTTTTGTTAATTCATCTTTTTTCTTATCCTACATAGTTAGACCACGAAATGGAACTTTACATTTTTCATTACTTTTTGTGTAGTAAAATTTTAAATTTTCCATTTTCCACTATAATCCAAAAAGTTGTTGATTTATAAAATGTTGAAAATGCTATAACTCTGTAAATTTTCTTTTTATCGAACAAAGTCATTACGATAAATTGTTTTACTTTCTGAGTACTATGAAAAGCTGTACATACAGTTTTTACATAGAAAAAAATAGTCGCAAAAATGATGAAAATGCTCTAAATTTTAGAATTTTTATCAAAAATGGCAAAAAACTGTTTAAAAACTGTCGTATCAAATTGCGGACAATTGAGGTTCCGTATTCTATAACCCCGTGTAGACTTGGTCGCCTAGGAGTGGGGAGGCCTCTGATCGCTTTTGAATAAGTGACTTTCAGGAGTTTCCCCACTCTCAAACTTACTTACTTACTTTCTCAATCATAAATTGTGAGAATGTAAAAAACATACCAAAATGTCCTGTGAATTAATAACGATAGTTTTTAAAACCTTGTTACCTGGTAATATTATTACAATAATATAATATAATAAAATTAATTAATGCAAGTTAACAAACATAAATATTTAAATTATTTATCTTTATTTGTAAATATCTTCTTCATCTTAGTTATAGATAGTTGCGGTTTTTTCCTAAAAATTGTAACTCTTCGTTTACTTTTTAATTGGAAGGAGGTAATGATTTATCGAAGTTAACAAACCTATTTCAGATAAGTGCTAGAAAGTCGCGATTTTTCTAAAATATGCCATTTTCATTTGGCTGCTTATTTATGCACAATAATTAAATAAAAATCAGACATAATCATTTTTTGAAAAATCTCTTTCTGTTTTATGAATATATTTTTCTGAAGGTAAAATATATTAGTAAAATTGAGATTTGACTTTATTCGATTCTTAGAGTCGAAAGTCAAAAACAATATTGACTACAAGCGATAACAAAAGTACCGAAAGCAATTCCCTTCAGTAAGTCTACCTTGTCCCGTGAGATTTTTTAACAATTAATTAATTGCCTAAGGTCTTTTTAATGTTTATATATACATATAACATATTTGTCATAAGGACAACCGCAGGACTACGCTGGATCAGGTGCTAATCTGAACATTTGCACCCGATCCCAGCGAAATCGCGGTCAAATTTCAGCCATAACCACGTCTCA
>JAAAKG020066350.1:0-41506 GCA_010014905.2 Druon quercuslanigerum
TCAAATAATTTTTTTAGTAGAAAAGTCAACCATTAAATAACAAGTTTATGTATACTGCTCGTTCTTTTTTTTTTTTTTTTGAAATGAATCTCACACATTCAAAATATAACTATTTGCCTAAAAATTCATCTTTTGTTGAAGATTTTTTTATTTTAAATTTATTTTTCTGTTCAAAAATTCGGCTTTTCATTGAAAACTTGTCTGTTTACATTGTAAAATAATTCTGTTTAGAATTTCAAGAAAAACTGTGCATTATGTAGAGCACGGCTCCTATTTAAAAAAGAAAAAAGTGTTTTTTTTATGCGAGATTCCTGGACTAAATGTGAACTTTCATTCGAGCAAAAAAATTTTTGCAAAATACTTCATCGATAAATTTATAGGAACATAACTTTATGAGCTAAGAACGTTTCAGACAGACTTTTCTAATATTTATTCTAGATTATTTTTTAATAATTTAAAGAATGACTTTTACCCTTTATTTCATAAAAGTTTTTTGCTTTGTATACTCCAATTGGTTCTGCATTTCCGAAGCGAAACAGCAAACTACCCTTAGGAATGGGGTCTTCATTTTTCTCTGGTTCTAAAAGTGAAATATCCTTATTATTTAATTTGTACATTTCAAAAATTTAACTTATAACTATACTATATTAGGGGTAGGGCCGGCTTAAAGAATATAGCGCCCCGAGGTGTTACTTTCACGGGCCCTCATGACCTTCCCTGATTCTACTAAAAAACCTACTGTTTAATTAAAGAAAATTATCACCTAAATTATTAATTTTTTAATTTGTTTTATTAAATTGTTGCACGCAAACATATACATATAAATAACAAGTATTCTGCTACTATATAGATACTCAGAGAATTCCCTGTCACTAAACTTCTTGGATTCTGAACCTAGAATAATTAAAGTAGCTTTCTGACTTTCTCTTGTGCGAAAATCTTGATGATTAGGTCAATTTCAATGGCTTCTAAAATATCTGCATTTGCACAGAAAAATGAAAGAGCGGAGAGAGGTTCATTACCTATAGAGTTTCACAAATAATTTTTTTCCACTGTTTAATACTGAAAACGAACTATCTCCACTGGCATTCGTTGACATAATTCTTATGTAGATGCAAAGCGAAATTCCTGGAGAAATGCTTTAGAGTAAACACATTCTTCAACGAATTTTTTATCTATATAATGTGAGTAAATCTTCTACAATTATGCAGCCTTTTGTCTAATTTCATCGTTAGAAAAATAAGTCAACTGTTCGATGAATCGAAAACTATTATCGATTTCTTTGTACATTTTACACCTTAATGATTGAGATTGACACCTTGTTAGGATTATCAATAACAGTAAGAAATGTTTTCACTCTCATGTCATCTCTAGCAGTGAAAGTAGTCTTATTTTTAGTAGAATCTTCTGACTGAACCTTCCTAATTTTTCGCCTACGACTTTCTTCTTTGTATTCATCGCAACCTTTCAGTTTTATTCCGTGCTCTTCATAGTAGTCAAACCGATCACGAAAACTCTCCACGTATGTTTGGGAACCTTTATAATGGGTTTGAATGTCGCAGACTTTAGTATTTACACTCTGTAAAGATTTATTCACTTAACCGAAGAAAATTAAAACATCATTCCAAAACACAGTCATTATACCGGTTTCGAGTTCATAAAATTGACGACGTAGTCCTTCAGCCTCCACCCTTACGGTAGATTTTTTAAGGGGATTTTGCGCTATTTCAAGAATAGCTGTAGCAAAAGAAAAAAAGGACATCAAGAACGCATAAACTGCACCTACTCTACCAGACCAAAGAGTATCTGACAACGACTTAGGAACTAGCACATCACCGATTTTCGCTAATTTTGCTTTAAGTACATTCCATTTACTTGGAGAAGAACTTAGAAATGTGTAAACATGCTGAATAAACATAAACATCTTTCTTGTTCCTAAACAAAAAGCAGCGACCGAAACGCCTACGAGATTCAGTAAATGATCTGCACAGGGCATATAAAAAGCTAAAAGAATTTGTGCTAAAAGAAAATGTTCTTTAACTCTGGCTTCCAATCCTCCACATTCCCTTCAATAGTCAATAATATTAATAATTATATCTGTAAGGGTGCCTAATACTCTCTTTCTATTTGATTTCCATAATGAATTCCAATTGGAATTAATTTCAAGAATCTTTCTACAGGTTCACCAGTTTCGTGGATATACCTTAGAATGAATGTAAGTTGATCGATATGCGACTCATCAGGAGTAGAGTCCACACTTATTACATAAAGTTTACTTAACTTTACTTGGAAAATTATCTGTTTTAAACAAGCCTTGTAAATCCTATCAATGAATTCGTTACATATATTTTTAGAAAGGTAGGATACGTTCCCTCTTCCTTTGTTTCCGTAATTTATAATGTGTTCTTTACAAAAATTTAATTACTTCTTTTGCGTACTTTTGTTGCAAATTTTTATCTGTGCCACTTAGTAAACTACTTCTCAATATATACTTTGTGATATTCTCTCGATGTTCCTTACTTTTTTTGTGCGAATCAAACAATCTTGCTTCATTCTTCAAATTCGGTACTTTTTTTCTGTAAACTTTTTCTTTGTCAGATATTTGGATCGGGGTAAATAACAATTACACTATTAATTTCCCTTCCATATTCTTTATAGTTCTGATAAGGCCATGATTCAATTGAAAAATGAATTGACGTTTCCGGTAACAAATAAGGACTTCTTTATTTCAAAAACTTTATACTGCAAGATCAAATACAAACAATAGCGTCGTTGCTTGAAAATTGAACTGCCTAATTTGAAATTCGTTCTTTTGGTTCCAGTTTCCTACTATGAGATAGAATTTCCAAGGTTGGTTTTAAAGTTTACTTTTTTGTTCAAAATGTATGTTTTTGGGTTGAATATTCCACTCTTTTATAGAAAAATGTTTCCTTTAGGCTTGAAAAATTTAACGATTAGTTAGTAACTTTAAATATGTGGTCGAAATTCTACCACTTGGTTGAAAACGTATGTAGTTTGTTGAAAATTCAAGTTTTTCATTAAAAACTGATGTATGTTGTTGAAAATTTATTTTTTGGATGAACAAATAATTTACTTTTACCTAAAATATAACAATCTTATTAAAAAGTAACTCTTTTTAAACCCAAAAGTCGTTTGTTTGTCCTGAAAATTCCACAGTTTGCTAGAAAATTGAACATGTAAAAACAGGTTTTTGCGGTAAATTTCGGCAAAATTGACACTTTAAATTGGCCTGAGGTATGCTCTTTTAGTTTTCTAAGTTAAAGGTAAAGTCCATTAGGCAGCCATTCTCTTTTTTTATATTTAAAAATTCTATGTACACTTATAAGTAGTAACGAAAAAGACCAACAACTAATCCTAAAGACTTTTTATGCTAAAAAAATACCGTTGCATTTTGAATACCCTACGAAAATGTCATAAAGAATTTTTCTATTTTTCTAAAAAATCGAAAATTCTCATTTTTTTAGCACAAAAAGTAATAAAAAAACAAAAATTCTATTTTTTCGTTAAACATGCAAGATACGACCAAAAATTATTCGATACAAATTATAAAACAAAATTTTTAAAAATAATGAAACGCAAGTTGAGTTCCAAAAAATAGCTAAAAAATTGTTATTAATTATTTTTTATTTTTTACTTTAATTTTTTATTTTTTATTATTAAAAATGAAAAAATAAAGTTTTGGACAAACGAAGTAAAAGACGAAAAAAGTTGTTCAGGAAACAAATATCTACAAATTTGGGACTAGCTCAAGCTACAAAGAGTATTATTAGTTCGAATCGCAAAGTGACATTGAAAATAAAGAAATTGAATTTATGGACAAAAGAAAAAAATTTGAAATAAAATGTTAAATAACAATTTTTCTATCAGGATGCACATTTTATTTAATTATAATAATAAGACAGTTAAAATACTAATTGTTAATACCAATGCATTCATTAAAAATAATACTTGTACTTTGCTTTGCAATATCCGAATGAGCAGTCCCAGACCGATGTAGAGCAAAAAATATAATATACATTCGATTTAATAGATTTGAACATAATGTAGAAAAGGCGAAGGAGGTTTAAGAAAAAATAATTTACAATAAAAAATGGGTTTTGCGAATTTTTGTTGCGGAGTAGGATTTTCTAGCGGTTTTTTTCAATAAGCATTGTTTATCTAATTAAAGTTAGGTAAAATTTAAGTAATTTCAACAAAATAGTTTTCCAAACAATCTATTATTACATATTCGAAATTCGACAAGAAGTGAAAAATTTATGTAAAGCTGCAATATTTTAAGTTATATTATAAGAATATTATTTTAAATGTAAAGAAATTGTTTAAACAATGATATCCATTAACTTTGGTTAAGTATATTCTCACATAAATTGACAATTGGCAAGGTGTTAATGGTACCACTAATGATTTTAAATGAATATGTTATACAGCTAATAATACTTCACCGACAGTAGGTAATCCTCCACAATAATGGTGGAAAAAAATCTAAAATATTTATCAGGTTAAGAATCATCAAGAACAGAAAATACCCTAACTCTTACTCAGACTAGATAAAAAATAATTTTTTCAAACCTAAAATGAAATTTTTTCTTTGCTGAAAGATCTTTCTCTTTTCGCTCCACTGGGAATCGAACCACAGAACTTCCATTTATTTCATGAATGAAAGTTCTTATTCTGATCTCTCGTATAGCTTAATGAAAAAGCACATTATTGGAACTTAAGAGTTTTGCGGTCTGATTACCAGTGGAGCGAAAATAGAAAGATCTTTTTTTTAAGAAAAATTTACTTTTAACTTTGAAAAAAATATTTTCCATCTATCCCGATTACGCTGTTAAGCATTTTCTGTCATTGAGGATTTTTAACTTGACCGATATTGAGGATTTTCTGCCTCCACGGTTGCCTCCACAATTTTTGCAACGAAAAGTACGTGTTAAGCTTGATGGGGCTTGCACCACCTCTAAATATAATTTGTTAAACAAATGGATGTTTTATATAATTTCCTGATTTTTGGTCTAGATGCTATTTTTGTTTTTAGGTAATCGTACTCACTCGCTGTGTTTAGATACTGGATCAGATATATCCCGTCAGCATAGAAGACTTGTTCAAGTTTATTATTACGATTATCGTAAAATGGTCGAGGAAGAGCACCCTTAACATTTAGTCTGGGATTTGGCAATTTTGTTACTCGTATAGGTTGCTCTCTCCGCGAGCCATGAGATTTCAATGCTAGCTCAAGGCGAGGTGGCAATGGCAGCTGATTATTAGGTGTTGATTCCAGCTGACTATGAGATGGTGATGCCAGCGGAATATAAGGCGGCGACGTCAAATGAAAATTTGACTGCATTGAACTTGATACTGAAACAAAAAATATATGGATTTTTTATTGACGAATTGTTTCAACAAAGCGTACATTTTGTTTTTCTAAACTAAAGAATACCAAATGTTCGTTCTTGAAATAAATCACCAATTTAATGAGTTTGAGGGGTTCCCACCGTAAAGTAAGGTTATTAACATGGAGATTGTGTAAAGGGAGGGGGTCAGTGTAAGTACTTCTTCGTTTTAGACCACTAAGCCCCAAATAAACCTGAGCCGGGAAATCTTCCCTGGTTAATTGCTTTCTAATTGTGTTTTGGCGAGCTTGCTTTCCCCCATGAGTCTTATCACTCAATACGAAAGGGAAGAGAGCAATATTAATTTAATTTTAATTCTATTTCCTTCCGGTAAGTTATTTTATTTCTATTTTCTTATCTTTAACTGTGAATGTCATTTAACTCAAATCTCTATTTTCTACTTAAACTTCATTCTAATTTTATTTTCTGTGGTTTGATTTTGTAATATTATTATTTTATTTTGATTTTTATAAATATTCTTCAGTATTATTTTAAAGTTGACTTGTTATTAAGCGTCGCGCGAAACATCTCGATGGGAGAAGGAGGCACAGGAGGCGGTAGCGACGCCCCTCCATCAGCGACTCTATTGGCAGGGAAGCCCGGGTTAATACTCTAGTCGGAATTTGCTGCTTCATCCACATGAGATCTCGCGCTTCGCGCTCAAGTACTGCTGTACGCGTCACAAAAGACACTGATGATTTAATTCGATCCTCATCATATTGGATTGATTAAGGGACTGTTCTAGATTCTTGTATTGACGAAGCTGTCTCCATCAGAATTTGATAGATTGCGCGTCTTTCTCTAGCGTACTGGGCTTTCAGATGAAGGTGGGTGGCTCGCTTCCGATTGCTAATTAAAATAGTGCACTAAATCAAGATGCCGCGAAAGAAGCGCAAACGTGACGATCAAACAAGCCTACTTACGGCTAATAGATTCCAACCTCTGTCAGTGGATGAGGACAACGTGGATGTCGACAGCGAGGCAACAAGTGAGGCCGAGAATACTGAAGAAGTTTCTACTCGTGGTTCTACAATCAAACAAGAGACAGTGCCACCGATTTTGATCACCAGTCCCTTAAAGGATTATAATAAATATGTGCAGCTTATCAACGATGCGACCATAACAAAGAAAACCGAATTAAATTACTTATCAGTGCGACTGACTGTTCGCCCCACCACATTTGAGGACTACAACGGTATCAAGGATTGTCTAGACAGGGCAAACACGCATTATTTTACGTATCTTCCAAAAAAAACTGAAACCAAAGTATCTCGTTATGAAAGGACTACCTGATCTGCCCATTGCTAAAATAACCAAGGATCACAAGGAACAGGGAGTCAGCTGCGAGAGGATTACCATATTAAAACAAAAGGGGGCGTTGCCTTATCGTTTCCCAGTGTATCTGCTGCAATTCAAACCGGAGCAGGACTTCACTTCAGTCAAGGCTGTCAGATACATCTGCCATATAAGACAAGAACAAGAGGATGCACCAGTGTGTGTGAATGGTATACGCTCTATCCTCACAATAATGGTACTGCAAGTATTATACATATCGGCCTTAATAAAAAAATTGTATGTGACATTAGACTAGAGGTTATTAATGCGTTGTGTTATCATAAACTGCCTGTAAATGTTATGATTCGTGCCTTTCGAATATTGATATTGAAACGCAAAAATTAAGAAGTTACAAATATGCCGATTGGGGTACATTTCGAAAAGACATTAATATGAATTTGAAACTGGACCCAAAATTAAAAACATGCGCAGATGTAAATACCTGTGCTGACAGTTTTTTCAATATTATTAAAGGTAAATTAAATCAAGCAGCACCACTTTGTACGGCTAATTCTAACTTCGTGAAATTTCCCAAAAATTTATCTAAATTCATTTTTAAAAATTAGGGCATTTAATAATAAGAACTGGGATAACAAGTTAGAAAGCCTACAGGTTAGAGAAAATACTCTATGGCAAATGGCATGAGCTTTTACCAAAAAAAAAAATATCGTGCCTACCCTCCATGGAAGGAATGGTCTAATTTTTAGTATTTTTACTGGCGAGGATAAAGCCAATGAGTTAGCTGAAACCATTGAAAAAGTTAATTATCTTACATAAAATAAAAGCACACCTGATAGGAGAATTTTAAATACTAATGTAGATGCAGGCGAAGTAGATTTAGTTACTCCTAAAGAAACTATAAGAGCGATTCATAGAACAAAGCCAAAAAACGCGCTGTGGATTGACGGCATTCAGAATGTGGTTTTAAAGAATCTGCCCAAGAAAGCATTAGTGCAACTTTCGTACATTTTTAACATATGTCTTCTTATTTCCTATTTTCCTGAAAAATGGAATATTGCAAAAATTCTTCTAATTTACAAAGCTGGCGAAGATAAATTATTTTATTTTATTATTTTATTTTACTTTGAGTAAAATCTTTGAAAAAATAATTAACAACATAATTAATATTTTCGAATGAAAAAAAATATCCCTGAGGAATTGGGGTTTAGATCCCGTCGAAGCACACAACATCAATTGATCAGAGTCACTAACTATATATTTAAGAAATTTAATCATGATATGATTTTCTTATGATAGTATGCTGTTTTATTTTTAAAAGTCCTCCGCAATGGCATCTTTTTCCCCCTCTTTATTTTGGGGGTAAATCCTCTTTTAAAGACCAGCAATAGTGAAAATATTGAATTCTTTGGTAAGGCAGGTAAAAAGTAGACGGCTGATAACATATTCATAAAATACAACATTTTTTAATGCATCATATAATATAGATATACATTGTTAAAAGGTACAACCCTTTAAAGGGGTAGTTTTGACGGGGAAGAATGAGGGTGCGTAATTTTTTTGGTTATATTTAAGTTACACAGTGAACAGTTACTAGGTTTTCGCACTCTCTTGCATTTTGTGATGATTCAACGTCGTAATTTGTTGTAGGGATTAATATAATTCTGAATATCTCAAATTTAGCAAATTGTAGCTCTTATTTTAAGGTAAAGAAAATGCTGAACTGATACAGAAATTCTAAGGTTATATTTCAGCAACCTCAAATACATAAGGGTACATTGTTTACGCTTCTGGGACAGACCACTTTTTTGTGGTACTGTGTTATTTATTTACAGATATTTATATACAATTTGTCTCGTAATTCTAAGATCACTTAAATTATTTCAATTTTCTAATGAAAACCAGACTATGTAGAATCGTTAAACGTTTTTAAATATATAAAATAATAGGTCACATCAAAAATTTCACATTACGGTTTTCTTATTGTTTCAATAGATTTAAAATTGTTAACCCATCACAACTTAACAATTTTTACTTTTGTGATATTTTATCGTAGAGCGAGCTATTGTTCATCTACAGCCTTGAAAGCAATATATTTTTTATAAATTTGCGCTTCCCTGAAAGCCACAATATTCAAGTTTTTCGAACTTGTGTGCAGGTTTTTTAATTTATTTAAATCACTGCCTAATCAACAGTAAAAGAATAAAATAAAATATTTCCTGTGCTTAAATGCATTAAAGCTGTCACTTTACTAGTATTTTTAGTTTTTTTAATTTTTGAATTTTAAATTCGAGAAAAGCGGCCTAAAAACGACTAAACTGTAAATTTTTATTCAGATCCAACTAAAAGCCAAAGATTTAAATATATTCAACAGATTGAATGTAATTTTAATGTCAATGAATTTTGAAATATTCATGTTAACCAAATTTTTTACGTAGGAATAATCATTCCCATACAAACTAATGTTATTTCTCACAGCTCTCACTGAAATGAAACGGCTATTTTTAGGAGCACCATATTTTTAAAATGATTTTAATATTTTATTAAATTAAAAATTTTTTTTTACACTATACTTTATTGTAATTTATTTTTTGAATTTCTCGTAAACTGGTAATGTACTTATCCAAACTTTTATTTATTTCGATCTTTGAAAAGATTATTAATTCAAAATTCAGTTACACATACAATTGCACTCTAGTCATATTGCTTCCTTTGTGAACAAGTACTTTATGAAATTTTGAACTTTCCACGTGAATATATTTTTGTAACTAAATGGTACTGGTTTAAATAAGTTAAATCAGGTTTGCAATGTTTTGTGGAAGCTTGTAATTATTTGAGCCAGTGTAGAGAAGTTGTAGGCTCTAGAAGCTGCGATCATGGTTCATTGAAAAAACCAATGCCAACGCCACTGAAACGTGTACTTCGTCTACTCCTGCTCCTTATATCTTAGGAGGAAAACAGAAAGGCAGTTCACACCGAGTCCCGTGGAGGTAGGTCCTTCAAAGCAACAAAGTAAACAGCCGCGAATTCGTGACGCATCTACGCTCACGACATCGTACGCTGGTGTGATGGTAGGAGAGCTTCAAATGACTCCCAGGAAGACGCAGAAGAAGAAGACGAGACGAGCTCGATCTAAGGCGGTTTTCATCAAACCTGTTAAAGGTCGCAGCTATGCGCAGGTCCTTAGGGACCTTAAGGAGAAGGTTAACCCTGACGCCCTTGGTGTAAGGATCAAGGGGGTCAGGGAAACGAGGCATGGGAAGGTTCTGGTGGAGGTGGGTCCAGCTGCTGGTGGCAGATGCAAATTGTCGGCTACCATCAAGCAGGCTGTTAGTGGTGCGGGTAGAGTGCAGGAGCTCGTCCCACGTGTTGAGGTCGAGATTCTCGACCTCGACACAACTACTATGAAGGAAGAGGTCAAAGCGGCTATCAGAAGCCACTTCAAAGAAGCTGTCGGTGAGGTGAGAATCAGTCTCACAAAGAAGCCATTCAGAGGTACTCTGAGGGCATTTCTGGAGCTGGGTGAGTTAGCAGGAAGATTGGTGCAAACAGGGCACCTGAAGATAGGATAGGTGTCCTGCTAGGTTTGGAAGAAGGTAGAAGTGGATCGGTGTTATCGTTGCTTGGGCTTCGGCCATATGTCAGCGAGTTGCACCAGTCAAAATCGATCCGGTTTTTGCTAAAGGTGTGGCAAAGAGGGGCATAAAGCTGCGGTGTGCACTGATACACTGCAGTGCTTCCTCTGCGCCGCAAATGTAGGTAAGCCCCAGGCAGACCATCGTCCGGGCACAATGAGCTGTCTAACGTTCAGGGAGGCCACCCTCTCAAGAAAGCCTCTAGAACGACGATAGTGAGAAGTCCAAGTTAACAAACCGCGGGAAACCCAGGCACGTCTTATTGGCCTTATCCCCATGTTCCTGAAGTAATGCGAAAGCGAATTCCACGAACATGGGTTGGCGGGAGAAGAGGTTTTAGTTAGCAAGAAATAGACACTACTCATACCAAGAATCGTCTATCTGGGTATTTATCTACTGAGATAAACGATTGCTGGTCTGGGTGTCTATGCAAGGTTTCCCCTTCAAAAAAAAAAATCTTAGGAGGTTAGCAAGAACGAAAAATTTACGCAAGATACTTTGTACATCAATATCCCTCAGAGTGCGGTGTCTAGCCGTGAATCTAGCCTTACGTGGCAGACGGCACAGTTAGAGATAAAGTTTTCATCTCTGGATACTTTTTAGAGCTAACAACCTTTGTACAACGTTAGGAGGAACAGTGTTGACGGAGCAGATAAATGGATCCTAGAAGAACCGCATTTTGCATCTGGCTCGCGATCGACTCGTTTAAGTGTAATTGCACTTGGCTTAAATTCTTTGTTGTACTGTTTTTGTGTTAAAAAATCTAATGTGCGAGTAATATTAGGTTATTGTGTAGTATTGTTCATTTTCATAATTGATGTCAAGATTAGGAGAGAAAGCAACCCAAGGTAACTAACACCGAGCTCTTCGAAAACAAGAAAAAAATATCGCAAATATATAAGGAAAGTGCGCTTACACTCAAACGACAATAATAGTAGTAATAATAGAATTATAAATACTCATAAAATATAAGAAATTAAATAAATAAATAATAATAATAATAAAAACTAGTTCAAACATACACGAGCTGGCATAAAATAGTGCAAACCTGCTTTTACTCGTTCCAACTAGTACCAGTACCTGTCATTTCTTACCCTGACACTATAAGCAGAGCATCCCTTGCGTTTTGGTTAAGGAAGAAATGTCTTTTTTCTTGTGTCAATGTTTAAGGAGTGTTAACGCATTCCTTCAAATAATTTCAAATACATATTCTTGCCATGTCCGGTTCCTCTACTTATTTGGAAGTGATTTCAAACCATGGCAAGTTTCGCAAAAAGTAAAACTTTTAGCCAAATTTTTCAAAGACTTTTTGAACAAAAAATTTTACTTAAGTAAACTCTTTTCTTTTAAAATACATGTTAAAATAAAAACTTCTATATCTTTTTGTCCAAAAATTGTCCGTTTTTCTTACTTTTTTCTTTAGAATGTTTTGTCTGCAGGTTGGAAAACGCAAACAATTTTTTTTAACTGTTTACTAAAAGCCATTTACTTAACATTTTTAAGGGGGTCCTTATTTATTAATTTACCAAAAATGTCATCATTACCTGAAAAGTGCATGATCCGTATAGTATTTAAGGACTGTAATAATGCAGTCATTTGGAACAGATAATTAAGTACCGATGGAAAAGGAAAATAAATTTTAATATTGTCATGTAAAAAATTGAAAAATATTAGAAGCCTCAGTAAAGATAACGTTGAATCGGCAAAAACAAATTTCTTTTAAACTGTTTTCATACCCAAAGCTTTAACAAACATTCGAGCAAAACAGGTTAGTGTTGATACAACCTCATTGTTTCCAAAACTGTAATTACCATGCGTCGACATTTTTTGAGTTATAAAAATCTCAATAAAAACAATTCCAATTTCTAAATAAGCACTTTCACATATAACAATTTAACCTCAATAGTTTTTTAGCAAAAAATTTGAAATTAAAATTGAATAATAAGCCAAACCAAATAAGTCAAAATTAAGCTGCTTGAAATTTTAAGCGTTTGAGATTGGATAATTAAATAACAGAAGCTTCAAAAATAAAATTATATTATATATGGAAAGTATAAAAAGCAAGAAATTAGGAAATAAAAAATTCTGTAGCTTGAAAACGAAAAACTGCAAAATTGGGAAAATCACATTTGAAAGCTTATTTCCGTCTAGCGTGTGCTAATACAAAAGGTTTTAGTAACACTTGCAATGAACTTATGTTTCTTTACGTTTTTGCACATTTAATTTTACACAATTTCTTAACAATTTGGGAAAATCGATGGTACATTACTAATATTTTTGAATCTCCAAATGATAAGGTATAGATTATCATTAAAACGATAACACTATTTATTATGCCTTTTTCCATAGAATATGGACCTGGAGGCGGAAATGTTGTGTCTGTTTATGCGTTATTTTGAAAAGTGGATAAAAAAAAATTGTTTTAACGGTAAGGATTTTGTAACTTAGTATAATTTCTTATCTTAATGTCTATCTTAACATTTTCAGATTTGCTTATCTTAAAGTATGCAATATTTTATATTTAGATTAGAAATTTATATTATATAAAGTATGTACTCACCACAAAAAAGAAGGATAACCCCGATGATAAGAGAAAGAACGTAGATGTTGATTTTCATTTTTAAAGAAATATTTTTTGAACGACGAGTAATACTGTTTGAAAATATTCACTGATATATATACTTGTCACTATCGGTTATTTTCACTAAGAAAACTTCCAGAACTGTACAAACTTCCAATGTGCGTGGAATACGTGGAAGAGAAGCTACCGTATCTCTTGAACTAAAACAAACTGTTAACATTAAAAACCTCATTTCCTACACCCTAAACATATTGAAAAACCTATATTTTGTAGGAATAAACACTCTAGTTCCAAAAAAATATATGTTTTCTTATATGTCAAGTAAAATAAAGCACATTTGTCAAAACAACGTTTTCCAGATCCTCTTCAACCCTAGTGAAAAAATCTTCTGGCGTTGGCCTTGCTCCAGACTGGACCGTCTAGACTCTAACCTGGTGCATATCAGACAGTCTAGTCTTAAGCTATTCAATAGCCTGAAACCCTGAAAGTTTTTGGAAAAGTGTGAAAAGAATTTGGCAGATAGACAATTCAAAATTTTATAGTATGGATTGCTGCCCAGTCTTAGATTTGTACCAGACTAGACTGCCAAGAAAAGGCAAAACTAAATTGATTTTGAAAAGTCCTTATTTTTTTTTATTTATAATAATTTGAGACATTCTGGCACTTTTTCGAAAAACAAAAGCAAATAATAGCTGATTGACACTTAAAAATTTGTATGCTATGGCTTGCTGACCAGTACGAGATTTGGGCAGGAATATACTGTCATGACTGTCATGACGGTCTAGACGTCGTTAGATTTGGCCAGGTCTGACATCAGACAGCCAGAAGATTTTTCTACAAGGGAAAATCTATAAATTTTCAAAATCAAAACCGACTGAAGAATTTGAACTTATTTAATTGTTTTAAATATTTAATAATTCGCTTGTGGAAAAAAACGAAATTATCATTACTCATGATTGAACCTGTGAGTAAGAAATATTTTGAATCTCAGGAAAAGTGCAGCTCACCTGCGCAAACATTCTGTATTTTCAAGTTATTGCTACCGACTGGAGAAATTTGACTTATTTACACAGCTGATCTATTTTACTATGCCTTACTGAAACAAAATGTTTTGTTTTCCCCATAAGAAAACCAGGAAATGATTAGGATTTTATTTTAGATTTGAGTTGTCATTAAAAATGCGCGCCGAAACTTAATATTTGAAATATGAAAAACATTTTCAATACAAACTATATACGAACAATAAAAAATTATATTTTCAGAATTCTTGAGGAAATTGAAAAATATTCTGAGTCCTTAGATAATTTAAATCACAATTTTAGCAACAAAGTGAAACTTTCTTCATACAAATGAAATAAAATTTTGTTGTAGATTTTCTTTACATAAGTAGGCATTTCTTTTTAGTCCACTATACCTCATTGACACAAAACGATTTTGATTTTAAACTGCATAAATGAATACTTAAAAAGGCTAAGAAAGTAAAATATAAAATAATAGAATATGTAGGAAATTAAACATTTCAAATTTAAAAAATGTTAAAGTCATGTACATAGAAGTAGCATTATTAAAATTAAAGCTTTTAAGAAAAAAGTTGGACAACCTTACTTAAAGAAAAAGTATTTTGCATCTATAAGGGAGAAACAAGTAATAAACAATAATAATCTGTTAAAAAAATAATTTTGGGTGAGTTTAGTTAATTCTCCAAGTTTAATAATTTTAGTTGACAATTCTTTTTTTTTTTTGTTAAAAATGCAACTGTTTCCTTATAGTTCAATTAGTTTGCTAAAAATACAGTTTTTTTTAAAGATTTGAAATTTTCGTCACGATTTCCTCTTTGATTGCAAATTTAAATATTTTGTTCAGAATATTTTTTTTGTTTTTGTTTTTTTGAGGTTTGAGACTTAAATTTTAAAAAAGTCTTCTGATAGCAAATATACTGGTTATTTTTTCAACAAAAAATCTTAAAACTTGTACCTTATCTACATTAAGATTAGATTCCTTGAAAGCAAAGCGAAATCTTTTGATTAAATAAAAAATTCTCTGTGTAAACTGTTGTTAAAAAATTGTTATTTTCAAAAGGAAAAATCGTTTAGACATTAAGGAACAATCATCCAGGCTAATCAGTATTATAATCTATCACAAACCTCTTAAAGTATCAAGACATGTGACTAATAATATTCTTTTTTTATCCACTTTGTTCATAAATGTTTATAACAATAGCTTTCAATAAAAAAGCTTCAATGACCAAAATAGATTTAAAAAAAATTTTTTTTTCATTTTACATTCCAAAAAAAAACTGTTCAAACTCATGACATGATCTTTATGGAAGACCCAGAATTTATTTACGGATGTTTAGGCAAAATGTTTTTTATAAATTTAAGATCCATTCAATATCTTCGATTTTCGAATCAAAGCTATATATACGTTGAATTGTAAAACATTTTGAAAATCTAAAAAGAAATACTGGAATTCATATTTTCTAACATTGTGCAAACAACCAGAAGAAAATATTTAAAAAATATAAAATACTAGGTCACATACAAAATTTCAAAATACGGCTGTCTCTGGCACAATATAAAAATGTTTGCTCTCGCGACATTTTTGCTTGTAGAGTAAGTCATTATTCGTTCACAGCTTTAAAAACAATATATTTTCATGCAGTTCCACTTCTCTAAAAGTCACAATATTTAAGTATTTCCAAATGTTATAACGCTTTTCTGTTCGATTTTTAAAATACTATTTAATGTACTGCCTGTTGGACAGTAAAGAAACGGAACCTTTAAATTTTTCGAATGCAGGGAGGCTGCCACTTTACCGTTATTTTTTATTTGTTAAAAATTTGGAAATCAAATTCAAAGTCAGCGGCTTGAAAATGCACTAAACATTAAATGACAATCAAATTGAACTATATCGCCTAAAAATTGTTATAAGTTATTTTCCAAGTCAATTTCAAAGCTTGATGAAAAGAACTTGTATAATTTAGTGTATGATTTAAAATTTGAATATTCTGACATGCTCATATTTTAATTATAATAAGGTTTAAATTGAATGATTTTAGATTTAAATTTTCTTAATTTTTCTAACTGTAAAGAATTTAATATAATTTTTATTTCTACCAATTTAAAAAGATCCATGGTCACCAAATTTGTAAAAGGATTTTAATAATTTATTGACCAAAAATATATTTTTAATACACTAAAATTTATGTTTTCACTTCTTCTAAACTAATAACGTACTTATCCAAATTACCTGGAACAATGCATTTTCCGTATGATATTGAAGGTGAAATTATACAATTAATAATGCAGACATTTGGAACTAATGATTGAACACTGATGGAAAATAAAAATAAAATTTTATAATTGTCCAGTCGAAAATAAAAAGATATTGGTAACCTCAGTAGAGATAATGTTCAGCCGGCAAAAACAAATTTCTATTAAACTATTTTCATACCCACAGTTTGAACAAACATTCGAGCAAAACAGGTTCGTCTTGATTCAACCTCATTTTTTCCAAAACTTTAATTACCATGAGTGGACATTTTTTAAGATATAAAAATCTAAATCAAAACAATTCTAATTTCTAAATAATTAAGTCCATATATAACAATTTATCCTTAATAAATTTCTAGGAGAAAAATTTTAAAATTAGAATTGAATACAGAACAATCTTAAATTCGTTTCGGTGAAAATTGAGCTACTGGAAAGTTTAAGAGTTTTAGATTGGATCATTATTTAACAAAAGCTTTATGAATAAATTGGGCAAAATTATTCTATTTTTCACGTTTTTAGAAAAGCATGTATGAAAAGTGAAGAAACCCCATTGCTGTCTTTGAAACCATATATACAAGAAAGCGGAAAGACCTATGTTTCTTTACGTTTTTGTATATTGAATTTGATACAATTTTTCAAAATAGCGCTTGAGATTGGAAAATTAATTATCAGAAGCTTCAGAAATAAAGTATTATTACACATAAAAAATATGAAGGTCAAGAAATCAAAAAATTATACATTTTTTAGCCTGGAAACGAAAAACATTAGAATTGAGCGTTTAACAAATCAAAGTGTCTTTTCGTCTAATATGTGGTAATATGGAAGTTTTTAAGAACACTAAAGGCAACAAGATTTTGTTTATTATTAATTAATGAGACATTTTGTTACTTTTTCCCCGTAGAATATGAATTACGTAAATATTCAAGCAAAAAGTTGGTTTGAAGTCCTGTACTAAGTATGCGGTAAGTCTATGGAGATGACTTGTTTTTTTATAATTTATGATTCTAAAAAGTGCCATAACACATCCGGGGTGAAAATTTACTCAAGTCAAACACCCATACTGCTCTAAACTACCCCGAAATATTTGTACCGAACCTTTTGCAAAATATAAGTTACGATTCATCCCAATGTAAAGTAACTAATAAGACCAGTCTTAACATGCCTGGGAAAAATTTTTGACAAAAAGCCGCAAGACTTTACAATAAAAAATTTATGGAAATCGCCCTATTTATATGTCTCCATTGAGAACGGTTTTATATGTCTTTTTGGACACCCAGAAGACTATATGAACAAATAAAAAAAAATGTTTTAAAGGAAAACTTTTCGGGACAGAAAAATCGCAACCCTTAACAACAAAAAATCCGTGGAAATCACCATAACTAAAAGTGCCCATTGAGAACTCTTAAAATGTGTCTTTGGATACCTCGTATGAATATCAAAACATAAAAAATAAAATCGCAGAGGAGAAAACTTATTATTATATTTTTATTCTGAAAGTATGCAATATTTTATAATAATTTTTAAGATTTATATTATGTGGAGTATTCTCACCACGAAGATGCAGAAAACCTGGAGGGGAAGCGGTAGAACACTAATGTAGGTATTCATTTTTAAAGAAATATTTTTTGAGTGATGAGTCAGACAGTTTGAAAATATTTACTACTATATGTTCTAATTACTATCATTTGTTTTGGAATAGAAAACATCTGGAATTATAAAAACATCCAATGTGCTTAAACTAAGTGAAAGAGGCACCACCGTATCTCTTAAATTAGAACAACCTGTTAAAATTGACAACCTCATTTCCGAACACCTGGTGCCTGTTCGACCAGAAACAAAATATATTTTTTTCATATGTTAGGTACAAATTATTATTATTACAATAAAAAAAAAATATTGTAAATCATATAAAAAGCATACGTCACCTACACAGACATTGCGTATTTGCAACTCATGGATGCAGACTGGAGAAATCAAACATATTTGCATACCTGATCATATTCAGCATGATTGATTCATTTTTTTAAATTGAAAATTGCAAAATATGACTGGAATATGTATAATAATTTTCAATAAAATAATTACTCTAAGAAGACTTTAATGTTTACTTGACTTTAGAATGATTTCAAATTATACTAAAAAAATTCACGAAGTGTTAAGAATTATATGAAGCGTTCATAATTAAAATGTATTTGTGTTTTGCGTAAAATGACTTTTGCGGATTACATCAAATGTCGACATTTTGAAAGCCCGTGAGTCAGCAAAACAAGTTTATATATCGGCGATTGCCTATCTGTCCGGAATCGTCGTCGTCGTCGTCGTTGTTGTTGTTATTTTTGTGATGCTAGTTTTCTGTATACCGGATCACTTTCGAAAGACTAGTTGAATTGGATTGTGCTTTGTTACACTATTTGAGGAACCAAAAAGAAAGATTTAGTTTGTTGACCTGCCTTTAACGCTTTTTAAAAATTTTTCACACCACTTTTTAAAAAATTTAATAATGCTATCAACAGCCATTTATATTACACAAAAAAATAAAAAATTTATCGCCATTACTTTTTTTGATAAAATAAAAATGACCAAAGTCATAGGATTCAAAAAATACGAAAAACCAAACGAAAATGGACATTTGAAGTCAAACAAAGCGTGATATGAGAACAGCTAAGTGTAGAAAAACCCTACTTTTTCAAGGCCGTACAAGATTGTTTTAAACATCTTTTTAAATTTAAAAAAAAAATTCTTTCTTTTTGTAGAAAATGAATATTCTTGATTAAAAATATATATTTGAGGTTTGACCATTTCACTGCATGGTTCTTTGTTGAACTATCTTCTTCTTAATTAATTAACTTGTTCTCAGAAATGTATTTTTTTATTTAAAAATTCATCACGTTTGGTTAAAAAATCATCTACTTTATTTTCACGGACAACTACTTTGTTAAAAACAATTTCTTCTTTAAAAATGCATAATTTAAGTTAAACCATTCTTGGTTGGAACAACAAATGTTACATTTTTCGTTAAGAATAGATTTTTTTATTCAAATAAAATGCAACCACATGCTAGAAAGTTGAACTAATTTATTAAAAATTTATTTTATTTTTAGTACTCACCTTTTTGGTCAAGAATTTGACTATTTTATATAAAAATGTTGTATCTAAGCATTATTGATTTAGACTAAGAAAATTTGAGTTCAATAATTCCACATATCCGATCTATGTCACTACACCTAATTGACAATAAAATTGCTGAATTTAATTTGCCGTATTACAATTAAAATACATTTAAGAACGTAAAATTAAAAATTATTTAGGCTTTAGGAAAAGAAACATTTTAATTTCAAAAAAGCTGAAGCTCCTAAAAAAAAAAAGAATCCAATGAATAAATTTGGACTAAAGCAAAGAAACAGTAACTGCTTCTATTCTGATATGAAAAAATTTGAGTAAAATATGCCTTTTAATTTTTCTTTTCTCTTTTCAATTTTTGTTCGATATTTTTTTAACTTGTTTAAGATTGCAGTAAAAGATTTTTTGTTTTTTCGTTGTGGTCCAAATTTGGTCGTTGGATTCATCCTTTTTCAGGATATCCCATCAATTTCATTATTAAAAGTTAGCTAGGATTTTTCATTTTGGATATTATTCTAATTGAAATTTTAAACCTATGTACATAGAAGTAACATTTTTTAACATTAAAGATCTCAAAAAAGTTTCATAACCATCTATATCGTCTATTTCTGTGAAAATTTAATTTTTTTAACTAATATATTCAACATTGCATTTTTGTTTAAAAAATGATATTTCTTGGTTCAAAATTTAACTATTTTGACGAAAGGTAATATCTGTTTAGTTTAAAATTTAACCATTTGGTTGAGAAATAATTAATTATGTTAGGATGAGATGCAGGATTCAACGAAAAATGCGTGCCCTAATTTAAAGGCTTTGAAGCCGCCATTTTTATGTGATTTTTATTTCAAAATATTCTATGTAGGTGAAATTCTGAAACAGGACAATATTTAGATTGATAAGAAAAGTATCATTTTTAATTAAAAAATTAAGAACAAAAGTTTTTAGAAATTCAAAACCTACAAACTAATATATTCCAATTGGAATGCTCAAAAATAGATAATTTAAACTTTAGAAGAACGCACATCGTATTATTTTTAGTTAAATGTATTCAAAATTGAATAATTTAAAAGTGAAAACTTTTGAATTTAAATTGATAAAAATTCAAGGCATTACAATTTTTTTATTAAAACCTTAATTAAATATTACAAAGTAAAAACTTCTGAAGTTCAATAAACCTAATTTTTAAGAAAGAAAAAACCTACGAATGAACATAAAAATCGATGAGATACATTTTTCGAAAATTAAAAAATAGTTACACCGTATTTTATTTTTATCGAACATTAATTTAATGTTTGTATTCATAAATTGCATAATATTATTGGCATTCTGTTATTACTACCAGATAGATAAACGTTTGTTTTTCAGCCTGCTGGCCTTAACAAATTGACTTGATTACACATCTATTTTTACAAAATTTTCTTAAAAAACCTCTTACCTTTTGAAGACTTACAACCATCCAGACATTATCTTAAAGCCGCTAGCTTTTATAACCTTGCCTTCCCCGCTTCGCCTGGTCTCACACGCATGTCGCTACTTTTTCGCTTTGCTTCGCATTGCCAGCCTCTGTGTCTGTTGCTAATCACTATTTCTTATATACTATTTACAATATGTACAATTTTCTCACATTTACTTCCTCTCCTATTTACAATCTTTCCTTCTTCATTCACCTTCCTCTTTCCTCCTCTTCCTCTCCATCTTACCCCATCCATCATACTCCCCTTTTACCTAAGCAACTGTCTCTTGGTCCCCCTTTCATGCAACTATACCTCCATTCTTACCCTACTACTTTCCACCTCTTCACACTCCTCCAACCAGTCCTTCACTTTTGCATGCACTTTTATGAACAATTCATACATTCTCTTCTCTCCATAAACTCAGAACCTATTAAAACTATCCAGTCATCCGCATCTCGTACTCGCTATAAGTTCCTGCCTTCCTTGCTCTTCATTCTCACACAAATATTGCGCTCTCTCCTTTAGCATAATCCACACATAGTTCCGGTTAAATCTTAACTTTCTTATTCTCTCCTCCCCTACTTCTTTCTCTCCCTTCATGGTCTTTTCTATAATTAAATCATGTATTATCATCCCTTTCTCATGCAACCTTCTCACTTCATCAATCTGCACTCCATTCGTTCTAAAATACATTTTTCTTTCCACCTTAATTCTCCCACCTCTACGTCTGTTCTCCTTCTCTCATCAACACTCCCAAGCTATCTTAATTTCCCCCTCTTCTGAAAATTGCTTCCTAGTTTTACATGCTGGCCTCCCCGTTATAATCCCTGAGCTTGTTCGTCCTGCTTCTCTGAAATTAAAAAAGCTGTTTTGAGAACAGGCTCAAGGAAGGCATTTTTACAAATTACTTATAGTTTTAATGCCTGTCTCATGCCTTGTTACTTTCCGTGTGCTTGGAAAACTGCAAACATCTTGCCTTTTCACAAAGCTGGTAAGGATAAGCTTTTTCCGGCAAGTTATCGCCCTATAAGTTTACTGCCAACTTTAGCCAAGGTTCTTGAACGCATAATTTATAACAGACTTTTGAAATTTAAAATCACAAATAAAATATTAATTTCAGAGCGGTTCGGATTTAGGCAAAATAGAAGCACGGTTCAACAACTAATTAGATTAGTAAATACTGTTAGTACTAATTTCAACAAAAATTTGACTACTGCCATGGTTCTTCTGGACCTGGAGATGGCATTTGATACTGTCTGGCACAATGGCCAAAAATACAAACTTAGCGAGCTAAAAATTCCAACTTATTTAGTCAAAATAGCGCAAGCTTACCTCTCTAGGAGAAAATTTTACGTAGTAATAAATGACACTAAATTCGGAGACAGAAGCATTGATGCAGGAGTCCCACAAGGTTTTATTCTTGGCCCGATGTTCTTCCTATACTACATTAACGATATACCAGCGTTGCAAATGGAAATTAAATGTTAATGCTGATAGAACTGAAATCATAATTTTCACAAGAAAACATTTTAACCATCCAGAGAGAAAGAGGAAGGTAGGTATTTCTAATTTTATTGTTCGGGATTAGATTATTAAGCCTAAATTGGTTGCAAATCATCTTGGAGTTTTACTGCATCAAAAACTAATATTTAATGAGCACGTTGCACACTCAATTAAAAAAGCGCAGAAAATTTTGGGCATATTGTACTGCCTTATGTGCATAAAGAGTAAATTAAGCATTAGAAATAAATTACTACTTTACAAAATGATTATTAGACCAGTACTTCTATATGCGGCTCCCGTCTGGAGTAGCGCATCAAACATTACTATCTTAAGGCTACAATGCTTTTAAAATAAATGATTAAGAATGATCACTAATGCCTCTCTCAGAGAAAGGAATATTGATTTTCATGAAAAGTTTAACCTTCCTCTTATCCCTGATCATATTTATAGTTTAACGAAAAGTTTCTATAAAAACCAGATGAGCTTTCAAGAGTTCCAAGAAGCAAAACCTATCAGGGAAGAAGAAATGCCTTTTAAAATAAAATATAGTATGCCATATCATCTGTTAATTAAAAAATAAACAGCCTCAGCGTCGTAGGTTCTCGTTAACTAGTTTTAGTTTTGCTTAAGTATTACTGTAAGCTACATGAATGTTAGTAGAAAATATTAATTTAAAAATTTACGATAACGAATGGATAGGGTTAAAGTTTCTTGTAGAGAAATAGGTACCTGCAGTATTAATGACTATTGTTCATGTTAGCATTATCTCCTTGTACAAACATATTAAGGAACAAATAAAGAATTTTACAATGCAAATGTCCTGCTTCTCTCCTGACAATATAGTTCGGTGCATTCCTTGCTAGCCTCAGTATCCACTTTACATACCAATCATTTGTAGATATGCATCTGTTATTTACTAAAACAAGTTTTAATTTTGTAGGTACGTTCCATACAATACCGCTGATCCTAACACAAAAGGGATTTAATTGAATAACAAAATTTATTTGCACTCTATAAACGTTTATTGAAAAAACACTACAACTGGAGTTGTCGATCGAGATACTTCAAAAGAAACTTCCATGTACAGTAAAAGTCATCGACAGTTAATGCACAAATAATTTATCGAATAATATATTTAAAATAATGTATTTTAATGAGTAATGTACGATGTAATTTCTCTAAAACTACAAGAAATAATATTTTTTAAATTAAATACACTAAAGTAGTACAAACATATAGGGACAGGAAGATGTTCGTGGTGTAGAGAAAGATTTTGCATAATTGGTACACCCTGAGAACGTCGCTGCTGCTCTCAGAAGGACTAACCTATTGAAAATTGTCAGTAAGAGCGAAGAGGCACCGCTTAGCAGGTGTCAAGCACTAACCGCAAAAAACAAGGATCCATGATTTTTAGTGTGATCTCGCAAAAAAAAGGAAAAAAAAGTGGGGATGTCGGGGGCCAAAACATCGCCCCCTCTTGTAAGATTCCATGCACGGGAGTGGGCGTTTGACGCGGCATTATTACACAATCTGACAGAAATTTGACATGGCTAAAATTTAAAACGACGTTCATGATGAATGGGAAAAAGCCGTCATGCGGGAAAACCACAAAATCTGTTAATTTATTTTATGAAAGAAAAGGAAATGTAGAAGAGAAGGAGAAAGGGGTGGAGGAGTCAAAAAAAAGTTGCTGGTAGGCCAGGGGTTGTAAACCTATCTCGACCTGGTTGACTTGTTTCATGAGAAAGTCTTTTGGCATCTTATGCACATTCATAATTTATTATAGGTCGGATAAAAAATGTGTAGATTAGGATACCATATTCAGGTTTAAGAATCGACTGTCTATTAATAATAGTAATTCAGCGTGAAATTAGCCCTTAGTTTTCTGGATATGCTGGTTTTAACTAAGCCGATTTTGAAGCTTACCCTTAAAATATTTGATGCAGTTTTTTTATGCTATTGGTTTGTTTGTTATTTTATGGGGATCTATTTTATCTGGGCTTCTGACTAAGAGAAGAATTAATTTTGACTTTGCTACATTTATTTTTATTTTCTAAAGTTTAGCCCAAGTCTCAATAACTTCAAGAGCTTCGTCAAATATTATAAAATTTTTGGAGCTAACTACGACGAGGTGAATAGCGCGGTGTCACCTGCACATAGTCTAATTGAAACTTTGAGAATCTGAGAGTTCCATTCCTGCCTCGCACTCTGGAAGAGCATCGGAGACCCATGCGGTAAACACTAGCTTAGCATGGGAGTTGTTTATTTTCGGAGAGTCGCGGGACCGGCACCACTAGAGAAAAGGGTCTGTTGAAAAGGCTTTTTCTCTTGGTGGTTCGGAACCCACCTTAAACTGTAGATCCCCCTCCCACCACCAAGTAAGTGTGTGCGAGGTGTATTAAGGAATAGGAAGAAGGTGTAAGAAAAAATGAAAGTCCTTAGGGAACACGTCAGAAGCTTCCATCCATCCATGCTTAATAGAAAACAACATAATTAATATAATTTAAAATGTATTTCCAATAAAATAGTCGTAATTATTATAATGCTGAGACACTAATGTCTTATAAAATACATTCATGCCAAAAATAAACTTCTTAACTTATGTTTATAATTAAATCAAAAACCTTTTACCATTAAAGACTTAGAATACAATTTAAATTGTTGAGCCAAACCTGCTTATTTAATTAAATTAATTGAATAATCTGAAAATCATTGCATCTCGGTATAAAGATCTGGCACTGAATATCGACAAAGGGTGAAATAAAAAATCACTGTTTTTATTTGCCTTTACCGATAGTAATTTTTTTTCTGTATTTTAAGATTACCCACAAGACTTAAAACCGAATCTGTTTTAAATTTTTTTCTCTGTGAAGCGTTTAGTACCAAATCTTTTTTATCATCATAAAGAAATTTATGAAAGCCATCAGCTCTATACCATCCAACAGGCATTCTTTTTCCAGTTACGAAATCATTTGTTTGTGGTTTGATTTTTTCTCCTGAACAATAAAAACATCTTAATCTTCCTGTAAGAAAAATATATTAATTCTTTTATTAAAGTATTAAGAAAAACCATTGAAATAGAACTGCTATTCTAATTGTTTTTCACTGTAAGTCTACCAATTAATATTTAAAAAATTTTATATTTGTTTCATTTTTTTCAGATGTACAATTTTTTATGGTGTGAAAAACTTGTTTTTACAAAATTTTTATTAAATGTTGTTTAACATTAACATGTACATGTAAGAATCAAGCATCTTTTTGTTTCTTATCGTTTTAACTAGCTAGAATGTCTATCAGAAAAATGAAATGTCGGGCTCCAACCGATAATTAATCAGCTTATTCAAACAAAACAAAATGCAGATTATTTTGGAACTTTCACATATTTGGTTAAAAATTTATATTTTTGTTCAAAAGTCGTCTTTTTCCATGCGACATTTTAACGATCTGATTAAAAAATGTTTGTATTGTGCTAGCTGGTTTTTTTGAAATTTCTTACATTTATGTTTATAAAATTAAATTATTTGTTAAAAAATTGATCATATTTATACGATTCATTTTTTTAACTAAAAAATATTTTTTAGATGAAAATTTAAATAGTCCATTTTTGGGCAAAAGTGAATTTTCTCTGTTAAGAAATTAAATGATGTTGTTAAAAATTTAACTATTTATTTAAACATGTATATATTTTGTTAAAAAATCAGCTTTTGTAGAAGATAATTTAGCTACATTGGTGAAACTTTAGGTAGTTTGCAGAGAATTCATGATTCGTGGTAGCAAAATAATGCTTTTCGTAGAAAATTGAACTATTTAGTTGAAAATTATTTATTTTTTAGAAATCCGTTTTCTTAGGAGAAAAATAATCTTCTTTGTTGAAAATTTAACTATTTGTTTGAAATTTTGCTGACAGAAGGTCATTGTCTTTGTAATGAAAATTAACTTTTGGTTTAAAAATTCTTATTTTTAGGTAGTATATTTAACTATTTTGTGTAAAATTCTTTCTTTTAGCTTGAAATTTTTGTAGCGTAATATTGGTATATAAATTTTGAATTTACTTTTCTAAATAAGAATTGATATATTCTATTTTAGGGGAAAAAATGATCTTTTTAGTTAAATTAAAAAAAATAACTTACATTATTTAATTTAATTATTTAAAATTAAATTTTGATTGAGATCTTTCTTTCTAAAATAAAGTTGTTATTCTGGTATGAAAATTCATATTCTATGGTAAAAAATGAATCTGATTTAAAGAAAATTCGTCCCATTGCATTTAAAGTTTAACAATTTAGTAGGAAATGTCACTATTTGCTAGAAGAATTAACTTTTTTGTATAATGTTTGTTTTTAAAATTGAAGATTAATCTGTTTGAATAAAAATGATAAATATTTTACTTTTATGTACAAATCTAGGATTCTTAGTTTAAAAAATTAAGCATTTTTTTGTTTGAAAATATATTTGATTTCTTGACGATGCGCCTTTTTGTTAGAATATTATTTTATCAATTGAAAACTTGAACATTTTGTTTTAAACTCATGTATTTTTTACAGTAGAAAAGTGCACTATTTGATAACAAGTTTTTGTACACTGCTTCATATTTATCGTTTAAAAGCTAATATTATATAATGGAAATTTAACAAATTGCTTAAAAAATTTTTATTTTGAATTTTCGTTGTTCTCTTTTTTTGTTTTTTTGCAAAAATTATGCTCCGTGTTCACAAAATCGCCTTTTTTTAAGAAAATATCGTCTCTTTCAGTAAAGTTTAATTTTGTTTTTAATTTGAGAAAAAACATGTACGTTATTTATTGCGCGGCTCTTAGTTGAAAAGATAAAAAGATTTTTCTTTATGCGAGATGCCTGGACTGCATCTGCTCTTTCATTCGAGCAAACATTGTTTTATAATATTCCCCATACGTAAGCATGTTAGTGGCGGTATGAGAAAGTGTGCAGTGACTGGTGGTGATAATTTCTTGAGAATTTTGTGTGGAAGGTATGAGTAGAGTGTGAGGGTGGACGTCTAGGAGGTGTGTAGAGTTGTGAGGGGTGAACTAAGGAGTTAAACATTCATTTCTATTGTAATTTAGGGGGGGGGGGGGGATTTCCTAATTAGGAAAAGTAAGGTTAGGTTTGCAAGGGTACGGGGTAGTTTTGTGGTCAAGAGTTTGGTTCTTCACTGTGGACCAGGATGGTTCTCGTAGTGCTGGGGGACGTTAGGGGAGAGAAAAGGGTGTCTGTAGAGGCTGTGCGGGAGAAAATAGTGTGAAGAAAAGCAAAATTTAGGGCCGTACGCGAGATCAGCCTTGAAAGTCATCTGTTGGCTGCAGTAGGTACTTGTTTGCATGTATAGGTCACAATTACCGACGGAAGAGCGGGATGTGGGCAGCAAGAGTACTGGTAGTGCTTTCGGGGTGCTGATAGGCGAGGTTAGTGGATTAAGGGAGGATGTAAGGGGGTCGATTAAGCAGATAGAATGTATAAGGGTATATCTCTTATCTCTTACCCTTTGAATAAGAGATAAGAGATAGGAAAAGGAGGTTAAAGGGTTTAGAGAGCTCGTAGAATGATTCCAGATAGAAGTAGCGTCGGTAAAGAAGAAAAAGATGATAAAATTAACCAGATAGAAGAATAGATTAGGAGTGGAAGGAAAGGGCGAAATAAAGGCTTGAGAAGGCGGAGTGCAGGTCGGAAATGAAATTACTTGACATAGTGGAGGGCGGCAAGCAAGATATTTGGGAGAGGGTGGAAAGCATGGTAGAAGAAAAAGGTGGGAGAGCGTAAGAATGGGAACGGGGAGAGAGCGGATAGGGAAAAGATAAGGGTAATAAAGTTAAGGATGGCGAAAAGAGAAAAGGCGAATAGGTGAAATAATATTGTAGTTGATCGATTAAAGTTGAAGAACAAGAAAGAAATGGCGGAGGTGGAAGCGCTGATACAGAGCATAGCGTGGGTTTAAGTCAAGATTGGGAAAGTTAGTGCGGGAATTGGAGAAAGGAGGATGTAGTGGCGATTATGAAATTGTAGAGCTAGGAAGAAAAATTGGTGAGAAAAATAGTGGAGAAAATGTGGGTGTGGGATGAAGAGAAGGGGGTTTTGAAGGAAGTACTAAAAAGAAGCAAGGGTAAAGAAGAAAGATGAGGATTTCTAAAGGTATATGTAGGAATATAATGTGTGGGATCGATAGAGAAGTGGGTAGAGAGAAAGGAATGGGATAGCTTAGAGCCAAAGTTGCCAAAGGGGTAAAGTTGGAGGCAAAGGTAGGCGGTGCGTGTAAAGGGAAAATACAGGGCGATTGGGGTAATTATTACAGGGTAAGAAATGGATTAGAGAAAGAAGTTTATTGAGAGGGAGAGAGACAGGGCGTGCGAATGTGGGCAGTAAAAATAGGAAGGGTAACATACAAATTTGTGACTGCGTACAGTGTGGATGGGGTGGAGATGGTTGAAGGAGAGGTGGAAAACGTACTAGGACAAAGATATGAGGGTATGGAAGGAGAAGGAATAAGTGCGAGAGTTGGGGGGGGGGGCATGTACCGGGAAGGAGGGAGCTTCGAAAGGAAATGGAAGAATAAGCTAATAAATAAAAAGGGGGAGATTCTGAGGGACTAGATTCAGGTCAGAAGATGGGTTGTAGCGATTGGTATGGTTACAGGGAGCGAAGAGGAAAAATACACGTATGTGAGTGTAAGTGTATCCGTGATAGAATATGTGATAATCAATATACAAGGGTAAGAGGAAATAGAGAAATTCGCAGTTGAAAGGTGGTGGAAACGGACCATCAGCCATTAAGTATGTGGATGAAGGGGGAGGTTAACGGAAGGCAGGATGGGGAAGAAGGGTTGTTAGAGGAGAGGATCCCATGGACGAGAAAAGCAATATAGACGTATTGAGAGCAGTTCTGAAACAGGAAGCGGAAGGAAGGAATTGCAGAAAGGGAGAAGGGGACGTGTGGAAGGTAATTAAATGTTTCAGAAAACGTAGAGTGAGCTGGCAGAGCAAGAAAGTCAGGAACTTATAGCGAGAATGTGATGCGGATGCATGAAGAGTTATAATAGGTTCTGACTTTCTGGAGAAAAAAGGATATTTGCATTGTGGTGGAAGGGGGATGCAAAAGTGGAGTACTGGTAGGAGGATTGTGAAGAGGTGGTAAGAAATGGGATAAGCATGAAGGTATTGTTGCACGAATGTAGGGACAAATGCAGTGAAGTGGGTGTTGGGTAAGATGGAGAAGAATAGATGGATAGGGGGAAGCGGAATAGAGAAGGAAATATTATAAATAGTAGATAATGATTAGGGATTAGTTGGAGAGGCAGAGGCTGGCAAAGCGAGGAAAAGCGAGAAAGTAGCGACATGCGTGCGAGGCGAGGGAAAGCGAGGAAGGCAAGGTCGACTTAGAAATAATGCGTGGATTGATGCAGAATTTTCTAATATTTGTTCGTGATTATTTTCTTAATAATTTTAATGATGACTTTTACCATTCATTTCATAAAAGTCTTTTCCGCTAAATACTCCAATTGCATCTTGATTGTCAGCACGGAACAGAAAGCTACCACGAGGAATTGTCCTTTCGTCTGCAGCTGATAGTAAAAGAAAAAAATAGTTAATAAATAATTTGAATTTTCAAAAAAAAACTTAGAACTACTCGTGATAGGGAAGACACTTTAGCGCCAATATTCGTTTTTTATTTTTTGTACAAAATGACTAGCAATTTAATGTCTCCAGGAAATCACTCGCCCACGATTTACTTTTATAAATTAAAGAAATATTATTCGCCACGGACAATTTCAGTATAATATACCATGGCATTTTCAAAACTTTCCAGGATTAAAGTGAATTATGAAACTTACAAATTTCTTAATTTCTTCTCAATGAATTTAAAGAGAAAATTGCTAAACACAAAAATAAATACCTCTTGGCATTTTTTTAAAGATTCAGTTATCAGTATGGCTATTGTAGGCGGAATTTAAAAAGTAATATTTTATTCGCATTCTGTGTCTTATTTTAAGAAGAAGGTTTGAGAATAAATTCGACTAAAAATTTTTCTAATGGAAAACACGTGTTAAGCTTCAGCGGGCTTGCATTACATTCTGATCATCATTTGTTGACAAAAATGTAAATTAATTTTTTTATGTATTCGTATAAGTGGGTGGCATCTGGTGCATCAATTATTAGAAAATAAAAACTTGAGACGTTTGCGGCATAGTCCCCTGATTTTTGGTCTAAAATGTATTCTGGTTTTTAAATTATCGTACTCACGTTCTGTTAGAAGAAGGCTTATGAGATACATCCCTCCTGCATATAATATTGATTTAAGGGCATTACGAGTATTGTAATATGCTCGAGGAATTTTCAATTGAACATCTTGCTTCACAGTTGGCAATCTGATCCTCTTTGGAGGTAATCCTGTCAAAATACCATGAGTTTTCAGTGCTAGCGCATGATGAGGTGACATTGGCAGCTGTTTATAACTTGGTGATGCGAGATCAGTTTTAAATGATTGCTGGTCCATTGAACTTGATACTGAAAGCAACAATATATGGATTTTTAATTAACGAATGGGTTCAACAAAGTGTAAACATTATTTTTCTAAAGTAAAGAGTTCCTAGGGTTCGTCCATAAACTCCATTACTAATTAAAGCGGCGGAGGAGGTTCTTAACGTAAACTAAGCTTGTTAACAGAGACACTTAAGGGCGAAGAATGTCAATGAAAGTACTGTTGCGAACTTAGAAAACTGAATTTAGTCGTACCTCGTACCACATGCCAAACCTCGAAACAGCGATTTTTCAGCTGTTCTTATCACTTTAAGAGATTAGGATTGTAATTGCAATTGTAATCTATTGTAACTTGATAATAATAAAAATGCATAAGACGAAAGAAATAAAGAAGAGGAAGAAGAGAATTCGTTTGGTAGCCTTCTCATTTTTCTTTTCTCTTTTGTAGAAATTTTCTTTTTTTTTGATGAAAACTTAATCTTCTTCGTCGAAAATTTAACATTTTTCTGAAAAATTCAGTACCTCATTGCATGTTAAAATCTGTTGCTTTAAAAAATTTTTTTGTTAAGGAATCAAAATTTTAGGTTAAAAGTTAATAATGCAACTTTTTGGATAAAAATATATGTGTTTCAGATGTGGGTTCCACTATTTGAAGAAAATTCTTATTCTTGGATAAAATTTAAATGTTTTTAATTTGAATTTTAGAAAATAATCTTTTTTAGCTAAAATGAAAATCACTTTGTTAAAACTCAATTACTTACTTTGTTAAAATTAAATTTTGTTGATAAAATTAATATTAATGTTAGTTGACAGTTATTTTTTTTTGGATGATGATGCAACTGTTTCAATAAAACTTCAATCACTTTGTTAAAAATTTAGTTTTTTGTTCAGGATTCATAATTTTGACCCAATTTTCTTTCGTTAATTGAAAATTCAAATATTTTGTTGGAAATTAATTTTTTTGTGGTTTAATAAATAAAGTTTTAAAGAGTCTTGGCAATATTAAAATGTGTCTTTTGTGACTCCATAAACATATCACAAAATTTTAAACAAATCGCAGATTTTAGCAACCACTATAAAATGTTACTACTGAACTTTGAAAACAACAAATAAATGAAAAGACTTTATTCTTTAAAAAAACAAGGGAATATAATTTTCCTCCTTGAAAAAAATAAAAAAAGGGAAAGAAAAATGAGAAGACAACCAACCGAATCCCCTTCCGTCTCTTTTTTTTCTTTCTTAGTTTTATTATTATCGAATCAAAACAATAAAACTTCTGTAAAAAATAAACAAGAACGTTTCGGCACTCATACAGCACTCTTATGTAACCAATAATTTTTTTTTAAATTAAAAATACCCAAGCAGATAGGAACAATACCAACGCCACGATGCGCTCTTCCTGACACCCGAGAATCAAATGAGGTTTTAAATGAAAACCTAACATAAACATGTCTAAAATATCCGATAAGGGTTAAAATGTAAGCCGGTTATAAGCATACCTAAAAAATTCATCATAAGCACATCAGAACTAGAGAAAGTAATAGAAAATTAAAATCTTATGAAAAGTCAGTGCTAAATATTCTCTCTTTCTCTTATTACTTTCAATATGCAGAATTACAACATTATCCTAATCAAAATCATGGTGAACAAAATGTCCTTTTTTATTCTGTTTTCTCCAGAGTCTATATGTTCAATCTATATCTGATATTTTTAAAATTTATCTCCTCTTTCTCTTCAATCGTTCTTCAGTAATTTCCAAGTTTTAGTTCGTTCTCGTCTTCCGGCACGTTCTTCTTGACGGTCCGTGTTCGCGAATTACTTTTACAAATACACGAATTGGTTGTGTTTCTTCCTCCTCTTCCATCCCTTATTTATCTTTATCCTCATCTCCTGCATTATCTGCCCACACCATTACCGATATCGTAAACAATTCGTCAAAAATGGTCTCGCTTTCTCCATCATTTGTATCGTCCAAGATTTCAACATCGTTCTTACACGAACCTCCGTTGCAGTGAATAGAAATGATGGAGGACTTAAGCACTAATTTTCTGCAGCCGCATGCTGTACCGCATCCTTTCTCGCGTTGGTAGGAAATGAATTTTAGAAAAAATTTTTGATCAGGATGTTTCGTTATCCTGACTGCAGTGAGTCCAGCCTTAGTTCTCTTTTATCCCCAGTCTTCTGGATTCTTCATGACTCCGCATCAAGTTTGGACTTAGCGATAAGTGCGGAGATGTGCTGCCGTGCTGCGTCTGCTCTAGGTGAAAATGACACAAGAGTCATGTCACTCTTCGTCGCCGATCTCGTAAAATATTGATACCGGAGAGAATCCAAAAAAATATCTGTTTCAGATGATTCGTATAAGGCAATCAGAAATTTTTCTCCAGTGCCCAGTCATTAAGACAAACAGTCTCTTCCTTTTAAACTTGAACAGACTGATTCATGTTCTGAGAATTTGTGAGCATTTCCAGGAAGTGCCACAATTGCGCCACAAATTGTCCTCTAGCCTAAGGGTAATTTGTAAAATCTAAGGAATTTTAGTTCACTGAACGCCTTTTTTTGAAGTGGTAAGTCCATGACAAAATACAATATTTTCATGCACACTCAACTTCCAGTTAAGTCAAAGCTCAGTTACGTCAAAATCAGATATATCAAAACGCACCGCCCAGTTATTTTGCATTTTACATCCCCTCCACTTAGCAACATAGTAACAACACAGGTACACACGGCACACGTATAAAGCGCACTCGTTCATTTTTTCCGCCCCAATAGACATTGGTGAAGTTAAAAAGAATTTGACGTACGCGAACTGTTTTCATTTCAAATGTTTTAACTTAATGGAAGTTGAGTGTATTACAGTCGGTAGATATATATGAGCGTTTTAAATTACCTTAAAGTGTCACGAATTTTCCTCTAGCCTAGGCAAAACGATTAAAAATCGAGAAACTTTTTCCGGTTTATACAAGTTGTATTTCTAGGCAGAAAAGTCGATGATCAACTGTAGTATTGTTACGCATTTGGAGTCGCTGAATTAAAATTAAACTTTTATATTCCTCTACTGTTTCCCAGTTTTTTCCTAATTTCGGGGAAATTTTACTAGGAGTTAAGACAAACTTTAGGTTTTACGTAAGTCACATGTCTGTACTCAAAATCAACGATCAAATACAATACCTTTACGTACTTTTAATCTTATGTTTGAAATCAAGTTGCGCTATATATTGACCTTTTTTTTCTATCCTAGAAAAAATAGTATAAAATTGAAAAAAAACTTAAGATATCATGCAAGTTTATGTTTTGAAATAGTCGTCGACAAAGTTGAAAAGCCCTCATACTTAGGCCCGGCGAGGTATGAGGGTTATCACCCTCAGGACGGCGAGCGCACGTCGATCGGAACAGGATCCCTAACGTGTGGGTTTTTCTTTAACTTTATGGAATTTAAAAAACACAAAAACCAAAATACACAAAATCCTGACCCTAGCCATATATGTAACGGAAATTTGAACTGCTTTTGTTACGTTTGCAGTAAATACATAATACCAAAAAATCGTAGGGACATCACAGTATCTTTAAAAGTGATGCTTCAAGGCTATTTTGACCGTTAAATTGAAAATCAAAAGACTAAATGGGCACCCAGGATCCTATGCAATAATCGATGTAGCATGCTACATACTAGCTCAGGGTAAAAATGATTGCCATTTTTTTAAAAATAACATCTTTGGGCACAAATCTTTGACCACAAAAAATATTGACTATGCAAATGTTTGCAGCGTCATCCAGCCATCTCTCTAATGTAGTAAATACATATATAGTATCGAAGAGATTTAAATATCGAAGAAGTCGAGAAAAATGTTATTTCTTCACTTGAGCAGATATCAATTGAAACGTTTTCAGATAAGGAATATGAAAGTAATGATTCGACACACGACACGAAGAATGACACAGTGGAGATGACTTTATTCTGAAAGAAGAACAAAAGCCATTCGAACTGTACACGAAAAAGGAATTAAATGACCTCAGAAACTTAGCTTTGTCTAAAGATGCTGCTGAATGCTTGGCCTCAGATTCTTCCGGGACACTGATTTAGTCTATCGTTCAGGTTTTAAGGGTTTGATTAATAAAATAAAATAAAATATTTATAAAGATGATGAGTGGAGGCTTTTCATTGAATCTTCCAGAAGAAGTCCTAAAACAGTGTTGCTTCACAATAAAAATAAGCTCGCATCAGTACCAATAGCTCACTCCACTATACTGAAGGAAGTGTACATTATTCTTAAGAAAGTTTTAAGTCTGATTAAGTATTCGGTACATCAATAGAAGATCTGTGGAGATCCGAAAATTGTAACTATACTGCTAGCGCAAAAATCTAGATCTAGATTACTTCCCTGAAAATCTTGATACTGAAAGCGAAGAACAGGGTAAACGCTGATATCAAGACATGAAAGAAATCGAGCGTCATTCTCAGGGACGATAATATGAGCATATGATGGAAGATTTTTGCTGGATGTTGAAAAGCGATGTCGAACGCAAAAGAAACAAACCTTAAAGAAAGTCATTACGCCATTTATATTCTTAGATTTTAGAATATATTATTTTTTATAAGGTGTGTTCCCAAAGAGATAAGCTACTCGCAGCTCCCTTTACAAAGCCTAAATCCCGTTACTCAGATAGCCTTATTCCCTCTTCTATTTTGCACCAGGAAAATTCATCTGGTCGCTTTGTCTCGAAATCCCGATACGATACAGATGCAAGAGAGCCTGTTCAACATTTTTCCGATACTGCATAAAACCGGGTGAGACAAATTCGAAACTGGAAGGTAAGTATCGTATTGGTAGCTTCTCAGTATCGAATAATATTGCTGAGCGGCATCACTAACTATCCTTTCTATAGCATTCCTAGTAATTACTGTCAAATAATTCAGCCCAAGATAAATTATCTTAACGCCAACTTTCGGGTAACTATATAATGTCGCACCCACGTCAGACGATTGCCGATTGTACTTTCCTTATTTCAGTGTTTAGCCCTTTTCTGTTTTAATAGTCCACGTGTACTTAAAGCTCCTTTCTATGTTTATCGCTGTCGAGACTTTGGTGGGGACTCAGTTTCTGAACCCAATCCTGGGATTTGCCTCTTCTGACATTATCTTGGAGTTCAGAGACGTTGCGATCTGTTTGCCCCCAAATATTTTTCCTGAATACAATTTTGTTTTGTTGAATGTGTTGTTCGCGGGAACCCAAAGACACATTTTAAGACTTGTCTCAGTGAAGAAATCTGATTGGAGCCAGTTCATCGACAATTTCTTTTTTAAGGGTAGCGTTTTTGTCAACCCCGACAATTGTCCCTGACTACAATTTTTTTTATTTTTTTATATGTTACTCGAGCTGTTAAAAGATACATGTTAAGACTAGTCTTATTGGTCACTCTCAATGGGGATTAATCATAATTAATATTTTGCGTAAGGATGGGTGGAAGCCTTTAAGGGCTGTTTGTATTGATGAAGGTGCTTTCGTTAGTTTAGTTTACCCTGGAGATAATTTAAACTAGTTCGGCACTTCTTAGAATGATAAGTAAAAAAAAATCGTCATTGCAGACTTAAAGAAGGATTTTAAACTACTGGAGCAAAACAGATTACTCTTGTTGCAACCTCATGTTTTCCTAAGCTTTAGTCGCCATGCGTCGACAATTTTCAAGATGCACAAATCTTAAGTAAAACAATTAAAATTTTTTGATTCAGACGTTTATGAATAGCATTTTAACCTAAATAATTTGGCAGCAGAGAAATGGTCAAATTAGAATTGAATACTGAACTATTTTAATTTCGGCGAGTTCAAAATTAAGCCACTTGAAAGCTTAAGTGCTTGAGATAGGATAAGTAATTAACAGAAGCTTCAGAAATAAAATAATATTATATATTTAACATACAATAAAAAAGAATGTAGAAAATTAAACATTTTATAAATTGAAAACTAAAAACTGTCAAATTGGGCAAATCATACATCAAAGAATATTTGCGTCTATGAAACAAGGTTTTGATAATCATTAATTGATGAGACATTTCTGTATATTTTTCTTCCTAGAATATCAACCTTCAGTTTTTTATCAGAGTATAATTGCATATTTTGAACTTAGCTAAAAAGGTTGCACTTTATTATTCTGGGGGTTTGTAATATGTTAGATTTAGATTTGAGAGCTATTTTATATTCAGTATACACTCACCACGAAAATGCATAATCACCCCGATGGTAAGAGGCAGAGCGCTAATGTAGATCTTCATTTTTACAGCAATATTTTCTGAACAGTGAGTGAGACAGTTTGAAAATATTCCTTACAGTATACAATAATCGCTAACGTTTATCTTCGCACAGAAAGCATCCAGAATTATAGACAGTTTCAATTTGCGTAGACTTCATATAAAGAGGCGCTGCCGCATTTCTTAAACCAAAACAAACTGTGACAAATAAAAATCTTACTTCCTGAACTTAGAAGCATGTTCTTCTACCAACAAAATATATATGTTTCTATATGTCAAATACAAATTATTATCATTAAAATGAAGCCCATTTGTAAAATAAATGTTTTCTAGTTTGCCTTCTAGCTATGAATCTGGGAATTCAAAGTCAACTAACCAATTAGAACTTATTTAGTTATTTAAAATGTTCAATACTGAGAAATCAAAACTATTTAGACACCAGATTAATTTCAGCACGATTGTTTTATTTTGTTATTTTGAAAATTGCAAAATATTAAAAAAAAATTTGTGATATTACAAACTGATGCAGGATAAGTGGGACATAATTTGAATTCATATAAAAATTTCCAAGAAAATAATTACGATCTGTAAAAAACCAGCTCCTGTGGTATATTTTTTTATAGATGACACAGTGCTTTTAAATAAAATTTATGTATACGAGTATACGACATAAAATAGGAAATCCTTGAAAATAAATTTATTTTTGTCGAGTCAAAGTGATGGCAATTTCAAGAAAAATGTTAAATTTTTTTAATACAACAAATTCTTTTTAAATTGGTTGCAGTCGTAAATTTATGCTAGGCTCTTTTCTCTATTTTTTCAAACTTTCAGATCGACATCTACTTTCATTTAAAGTTGGCATGATAAAATAAATATCGGTAATTTAGGTATCGGATTAGTGTATTATGCCCTTAATAATATAATTTTTTTCTGATGGAGAGGTCAAACCTCTTTAGTGGAGAATTTATGTAAATGAAATTCTCCTGATTTAATCAGAGAATTGTGATAAATAAAGAATAGTAAAAAAAATTAATATTTTATCATTTGAATCATTCAATAATTCGATAGTAGAAATAACTAATTGGTGATTAGTAATTATAGAGATAATGAGTAGGAAACATTGTGAATGAAATAAATTGAAATAAAAATCATTAATAAACATTTTACTGCAACTTGTGTCGGTTTTCCATAAATTTAGTTTGTTTAAATTCAATGTAGACGTAATTTAGGCTAAAAATTTTGGTATATAAAATGTTATTGTTCTTGTGTCCTTTTTTCAAAAAGTTTCTTGTTTCATTTTTTGAATATTTTAATAACTTTTTTTTACAGAAAAAATGCCAAACCACTGTTTTACAAAATATGTATTCCACCAATTTTAAATCCAATCGGTTTTCTTTAATTTTGTACGGTTCGATTTTTTTTATTAATGTTATTACTTTTCGATCAATTTTATGGGCGCAGTTACGGAAATAATAGTAAAAATACGCGCTTATTTTATTTTCATGGTGAAAACCATGAAAACATCATTAAAATCATGGTTTTTTGTGTTAATCTTAGTAAATAATAAAAATTCTCGCAAAAGCTTAAAATAAAAGTTATAGATGTTTTAAAGAAACATATTTTACGTAAAATACATTTTTACTCGTGAGTCATAGTTTCTAGAAAAACTAAGACAACTATAAAAATCAAAGAAATAGAGCAAAATATGTAGCCATGCACCCCTGTGACCGCTTACAGAAATAATGATGGTCAAACCCCAACCCTTTTCCAACGTCTCGTGGGGGGTTTTAATTTTATGAGAACGCTCAAAACAATGCCGCTGATCGTAAGATAAAAGGGATTCAATTAAATAAAAAAATTTATTTTCACCTAATAAAAGTTTATTTGAAAAAAAAAAACCTACAAACGGAATTGTGGAGCAAAATACATCAACAGTAGATTTCAAGTAATGTGACTGTAAACGGCTAAATACCGGATGACTTATCCTTTAAATCTCTAAAGGTGACTAACTTGTGACCTAAAGTATTATTGAAAACGAAATCGAAGGTGAAAGCTAACTATAGGATCAATAGACAAAATTGTGTGCAATATAATTTCATGACAAGTACGGTAAATATTATTATAAAACTAAATACACTAAAGTGATCGAAACATTTACGGATAGGAAGATGTTCGGGGTATAGGAAAGGACGTCCCCTGAGTTGGTCGCCCTAAGGGGAAATGGATTTTGTTCCCGAAAGGACTCACCAGTTGATGATTTTCCGTAATAGCAAAGAAGCAAGGTTTAACAGGTGTCAGGCACTAAACGCATGAAGCAAGTATCTATGATTCTTAATTGTGAGGTCGCATACCGAAAAAAAGTGAGGTAAGAATGATGGGGCCCCAACCATCGGGCCCTCTTGTAAAATTCAATGCAAGGAAGTGGGCGACTGGTGTGCCGTGGGAATGATTGCACAATCTGAGAGAAACCTGACATGACTAGAATTTAAAGTGACGTTCATTATCTGTAGGAAAAAGCCCATATGCAGGAAAAACCACGAAATCTTCTCATTTATTTTATAAAAGAAAAGATAATAAAGAAGAGAAGGAGAAAGGGTTAGAGGGGTAAAAAAAGAAAGCTGCTGGTAGGTCAGGGGCAGTAAGGGCACCTCGACCTGGGTGACTTATTTCTGAATGTAATTAATATTGCTTTTTGATGCGCCTCCCCATATTGTGCATGCATCAGCTATGATTGATCGAATCAAAATTTTTTAGATTAGGATTTTATATTCAGGTTTTATACTCGAATGTCTATCAATAATAGGATTGAGGCGTGATATTCGTCCAAGCTCTTTTCCCTTAGTTTTCTGGATATGCTGCTTCTAACTAAGACGTTTTTGAAGCTTACCTGCTATATATTTTTTGTGTGGATCTATTTAAGCTGGCTTTCCTAATGAGAACAGATTTGATTCTGACTTTGTCCCGTTTATTTTTATTTCCTAAAGTTTTTCCTAGGCCTTCATAACTTCAAGAGCTTTGTTAAATAGTTTAAAAGCTTTTGAAACTGACTAGGAGCAGGCGAATACCGCGGAGTCATCTGCATATAGTCCAATTGGAACTTCGAGGATCTGATGGATGTCGTATACGTAGATCATTTAGCATACAGGACCTAGAAAGCTTCCTTAGGGCACAACCGCTCGCAACGCTTTCTTTTTTTAAAGGGTTTGGCCTACTTTTACCGAAAATTTTTGGTCCGAAAGATAAAAGTGTAAAATATGGATAAGTATGCTTGGAAAATTGTAAGTTATTAGTTTGTAGACCGAATACAAACATGCAAACTTTATGAAGACAAACTTGGGATGGAAGCAACAGCTCTGTCTGGTGGGGCGCGATGGTCCTCATTGGTTCCAAAGTTGGTGAAGGGGGTGGCTTCGCGTGGTTTTCTTTGCATGGTTAGGATTTTTTAGGGCAACTTACTAATTAAATCTTTCCTTGATCTGCTGTCCTTGCATGCCGTGCCTGACACCTATTCTCACCCTGCTTCACGTCTATCCATTTAACGCAAGTATAATGATAACATAATAATAAATACAAAGTCATATTAGGAAATAATACTAATTGTAACTTAATTTCTGTAAGATTATAATCCGTTATAAATCAAAATATAATTAATTTTAGAATTTAAATCATACTTGAATTTAAATAGTCGTAATTATTATAATTCTGAGACAATAATAGTAATTATAATGGCTCATAGCCTAGCTTATAGAAAATTCATAAGTGCCGCTGACTCATTAGACATTTGCGTATGCCTTGACACAGAAAAAACACAGTTGGAAATTAAAGTTCGCTGCAGAGAAAAATGCTAGGGTGAATTTCAGCATGCAAAATACTGAAGATCGATAAGCGTAAAATAAAAGATTGCTGCTTTATTTGACCTTTGGTTCCGTGAGCCCTCGAGTAAGGGATCGTTCACATATTACGTAAGGATGTTTTCTTTTGTTTATAACGTTGTGTCATTTTTATTTAACGGCAACTTTATTCTCATCTTTATTTAAACAAAAGAAAAAAGCCTTACGTAATAAGTGAACGAGCCCTAACCCGGTACATTACAGAGCAATAGCAGTGGACAGGCAAGGTTCGTAGACGTAAAAATTAAGAAGAAATGGGTGTTCTTCAATTATCTTCAATTACTGATAAAGAAACTTATGAAAGCCATCAGTACTATACCATCCAATAGGCTTCTTCGTTCCTGCTACGAAATCGTTAGCTTCAGTTGCGAGTTCTGGTCCTAAACATCCCATACATCTTTGAATTCCTGTTAGAAAAATATTTTAATTTTAAGTTTAGGAAATGCAAAAACCATCAACTAAGAACAGTAGTGGTGCCGTTCGATACGATACGTCTCGGGATCGTGTCGGGATCGAGTCGGTTTTTTCTCGGGTCGAGATCCTGTTTCCGATACGCGTGCTCGGTTTTCTCTCGGCTCGACTTTGGCTCGGGAAGTCGATATATCGGCTCGGGATCGTG
>JAAAKG020066362.1:0-17562 GCA_010014905.2 Druon quercuslanigerum
AGTATTTAAAATTTAAACCAAATATTCGAATTTTTAATAATTCTTTTAATTTCTTTTAATAATTCTATAATTCCATTATAGAAGTATTTTCTTTTTAATCAAAAAAGAATTGACTTTGTTCATAAATTTTTACCAAATAAGACAAATTAGCATAAAAATAGTTAAATTTTTAACTAAAGAGATGAATTTTCAACTTATATGATAAATTTGTCTGCGAAAAACAAAATAATTTCCAAAAAATTTATTTAAATTTAAATTTTATATTTAAATTTAAAAAAAACTTGATGCTGTTAAAAAAATGTAATAGTTGACATTTTATTAAAAAAATATTTTCATTTTGAATAAAAAGATTTAAATTTATTTATTAAATACTAAAAAATGTGAATTCCGAACGAAAAATGTAATATTTAATATTAAAATTAATTTTTTTTAAATTTATATTCAAAAAATAAATTTATACAAAAGATTAATGAAGATTAATTTTTTATCGAATAAGATAAATTTTTAAAAAATTATTAGAACTTCCAATCCAGGATATGAATGTTTAAAGAAAATGAGGAATTTTAAAACTAACAAATGCATTTTTAATAATGCAGTTCAATTGGTAAGGGAATTATAGAATTTTTAACTAAATAGTTCAAATTTGACCAAATAAATAAATTTTCAAGAAAGGCAGGTGAATTCTCAACGAAGCATGTGACACTTGACATTTTAATAAAAATATATTTTAATTTTATATAAAAAAAGTTAAAATTAACTGTATTAGCTACATTTATTTCATTTAAAAAGGATTTCAATTTTATTTTAAAAAAAAGAGATGGATATATCGAATCTGAATGCTTTTTTCGAAACTTATAAATACCTTTCTTTATTAGTTTATTAAATTTCTTTCTAAAAAATATTCGTAAAGGGTACATCATAAAACAGAGAAATTAGTGTATGTTATTATTAGTATTTATTTATTTATGTTAATTTTACAGGTGAATACGATAAATTAACATAAATTACCCGAAATTCAATTTCAAATATATTTATCAATTTCCGGAAATCTTTGAAATTTTTGGTAATTATTAGTACTATTATAGCAGCATTATTAATAATATTTATACTTTTTATTATATATTCAACTATTCAGTTTAAATTTTAATTACTCTGTTTATATTGTTGTTGTAAAACATTATATATTTCAGTTAGGAATTTATCACTTTGATTAAAATTGTTATTATTTTGATGAAAATTTTCCTTATTTTGCAGAAAATAAAAATTCTTCGTAGACAATTTTTAGATAAATTTTAGTTGTTTAAAAATCAGCTATTTGTTTAAAAATGTTACTAGTTCGTTGCAACATTTTTTTCTTCGACAAAAAGTTTATCTGCTTAATTTAATTTGTTAAATGTTTGTTGTTGTTAAAGATTTATCATATTAGTTGAAAATTCATCTCTTTGGTTGAAAATGTTTATGTTAATAATATTTATACTTTTTATTATATATTTAACTATTCAGTTCAAAATTGAATTACTTTGTATAATTTGATATTGTAAAATATTTTATATTTTAGTTAGGAATTTATCACTTTGATTATAATTGTTATTATTTTGATGAAAATTTGCCTTATTTTGCACAAAATAAAAATTCTCGGTAGAAAATTTTTGGATAAATTTTAGTTGTTTGAAAATCAGCCATTTGTTTAAAAAGGTTACTAGTTCGTTGAAAAATTTTCTGCTTCGAGAAAAAATTAATCTGCTTAATTTAATTTGTTAAATGTTTGTTGTTGTTAAAGATTTATCATATTAGTTAAAAATTTATCTTTTCGTTTAAAAATGTTAATGTTAATAAAGTTATACTTTTAATTATATATTCAACTATTTAGTTAAAAATTTTAATTACTTTGTTTAAATTGTTACTGTTGAATAATAATTATTTTCGTTAGGAATTTATCACATGGACTAAAATGTTACTATTTTGATGGAAATTTGCCTTATTTTTCAGAAAATAAAAATCCTCAGTAGAAAGTTTTTGAATAGATTTTTGTTGGTTAAAAATCAGCCATTTGCTTAAAAGGGTTACTAGTTCTGTACAAAATTTTCTCCTTCGAGAAAAAATTAATCTGCTTAATTTAATTTGTTAAATTTTTGTGGTTGTTGAAGATTTATCATATTAGTTGAAAATTCATCTCTTTGGTTAACAATGTTTATGTTAATAATATTTATACTTTTTATTATATATTCAACTATTCAGTTCAAATTTGAATTACTCTGTTTAAATTTGTACTGTTAAATAATTATTATTTTCGTTAGGAATTTATCACATGGACTAAAAATGTTACTATTTTGATGGAAATTTGCCTTATTTTTCAGAAAATAAAAATCCTCGGTAGAAAATTTTTGAATAGATTTTTGTTGGTTAAAAATCAGCCATTTGCTTTAAAAGGTTACTAGTTCGGTACAAAATGTTCTTCTTCGATAAAAAATTAATTTGCTTAATTTAATTTGTTGAATTTTTGTTGTTGAAGATTTATCATATTAGTTAAAAATTCATCTCTTCCGTTAAAAATGTTAACGGTTTGTTGAAAAATTGTTTTATTTAAATCCAAATAATTCCTCTGAGTAGAAAATTCAAATATTTTGTTAAAAATGCAAAATAGGAAATCTAAAACAAAAAAGGGTAGAATTTTGTGACAGAAATTTGATCCTACAAATTAATTTCTCCGTTTTATGATGTACCCTTTACGAATATTTTTTAGGAAGAAATTTAAAAAACTAATAAAGAAAGGTATTTAAAAGTTTCGAAAAAATCATTCAGAATCGATATTTCCATCTCTTTTTTGAATAAAATTGAAATCCTTTTTAAATTGAATAAATATGAGCTATTACAGTTTCTGTTTATTATTCGTGTTTTTATTAAAAATATTACTGTTTGGTTCAAATTTCATCTACTCTCTAAACCTTATTTTTTTATTGAAAATTCATCTCTTTGGTTACGAATATAACTATTTTATTAAAAATTTGTCTTATTTTGCAGAAAAGTAAAATAATTGTTAGAAAATCACCCTTTGAGATGCAAATTAAATCTTTGGATTAAAATGAACTATGCGGTTAAAAATTCATCTTTTATGGCTTAATTCAAACTTTTTTTATCTTAAATTTAAACATGTTTTTATTCATGTGTAAATTATTACAGTTTTTCTATAAGAATAATAATCTCGTAAAAAATCTATTTTTTGTGGATAATTTTAAGTCTTTTTTATATAAAAATAAAATATATTTTTATTAAAATGTCAAGTGTTGCTTGAAAATTTATTTATTTGGTTAAATTTGAACTATTTTTTTAAAACTCTACAGTTCCCTTACAATTTGAACTACATTATTAAAAATGCATCTGTATTCATTAATCTTGTGCATAAATTTATTTTTTAAATATAATTTTTTTTCATTTAGTTTAAATTTTAACTATTACATTTTTTATTGAGAATTCACATTTTTTAGTTGAAAATCGAACTGCTTGGTCAAAAGTGAACTATTTTATTGAAATTTTGTATTTTAAGAAAAATTCAACTCTTTTTATTTAAAATGAAAATATTTTTTCAATAAAATGTCAACTATTAAATTTTTTCAAAAGCATCAAGCTTTTTTTAAATTTAAATATAAAATCAAAATTTAAATAAATTTGTTCGAAATTAGTTTTCTTTTCGATGAGAAATTTATCATGTTAGTTGAAAATTCATCTCTTTAGTTAAAAATGTAACTTTTTTGTTAAAAATTTGTCTCATTTAATCAAAAATAAATAGACCGAACCACGGTTGATAATTCAACTATTTTGTTTAAATTTAAACTATTTTGTTGAACATTATTTTCTTTGGTTGAAGATTCCTTATTTTAGTTTAAACTTCTTATCTTTGAATCAACATGTCTTGCGCAAAGAGTCGACTCTAATGTTAAAAATTCGTCTTTTGTGCAATTGTGGAATTCTTTTTTAATTAAAAGTAAAATATTTTTTCAATGAAATGTTAATTATTATCTTTGAAAATTTTGTCTTCGTTCGATAAAACAAAAATTGAGTAAAAAGTAACGATTTTGAGTTATTTTTAATTAAAATGTAAATATTTTTAATTAAAATTTAAATATTTTTAAATAAAAATATCAATTACAACATTTCTTGTTTTAAACTCGCGCTTTTTAGTTAAAAAATTTTAATATTTGGTTAAAAAGGAACTTCTTTGTTTACAAATTTTCTTTCTTTCATAAATTCAACTACTTTTTTAAAATTTATTTTGTTTTTCCAAGAAATGTCAACTATTAAGTTTTTTGTCGAGATTTAACATTTTTTGGTTGAAAATTAAGTTATGTGGTGAAACCCGAACTATTCTGTTGAAAATTTGTCACTTGTGGATAAATTTACTTTTTTTTTTATTAAAATGTAAATATTTTGATATTAAAATTTCAAATATAACATTTTTTGTTTTGCATTCATGTTTTTCGGTTTAAAATTCAATTATTATGTTAAAAATCTACTATTTTTTGAAAATTTGTTTTGCATGCACTAAAAAAACTAAAAAAACACTTTTTGGAAGATCACGTTTTTTATTTTTGAAGAATTATCGTTTTTAGTTTAATTAAATTAAAATATTTGGTTAGAAATAATTTTTTTGTGTAAAATTCTTCTTTTGTCAATAAATGAAACTCTTTTTTATGAAAAATTAAAATAATATAAAATAAAATGACAATTTAAAATTTTTTTCATTTAGAGTTCATCTTTTTTGTTTGTTAATTTATCTATTTAGGTAAATTTTAAAATCATTATTAAATAGTTTTTTTTACCTTATTTTGTTTATTCTCTAAAGTTTTAAGAAATTAATTCAAACCATAATTTAATGTTTAATTTTCTTTTCAATCACTGGTGGAAAGTCTTTTACAAATAAATAAAATGAATTTAAACAAAAATTACAAAATTTTTTTTCCAACATTAAAACTTTTTTGCATTTTTTGTATATTGATAAATAAAAAACAAATTTATAGGTACAAAAACTGTAAATTTAAACTTTATTTTTAAACAATGCAGCAACAATAAGGTGGAAAAATGTATAAAAATTGTCAAAAAAGTAGAAAAGGTTCTACATTTTTGTAGTTTCGGTTTTAATTTATTGTAACTAATTTTAATTTCCGGTTCGAAAATGGCGATTTTTATTTTTCATAAATTGCATTATTACCTTAAATTAAAAATGTTACTGAGCTTGAATAATGTGAATAAGATTAAAAAAATTATTTCTACTTTTTCACTATTTTTTTAATATTCTTCTCATGAAGGGTTATTTTAACAAGTAAAAATTAATAAAACAAAAAATAGTTATTTCATAGAGGCGAAAAACATAGTTTTTACTATTTTTTAGGCAATTTTGTAATATCTTATCAGAATTTTTGTTAAGCTAGACCAAATTTGCACATTTTTTTATTATTTAAAAAGAAAAGGAATACAACCACTGACTATTTATTATTTTTAATTTTAATTAAAAATTCTTGTTTTAAATTTTAATTTTTGATACTTTTAAAAGAAAGACGTTTAAAATTAGATTGTAAGGACAAAAAAAATAAAAATAAAAACAACGGGGCTTTCTTTGTAGCTTTAGTTTGAAGGTTAAAGCCGTGTGCATTTTGCCTATAAATTAAAAAAATTTTAAAGCTTTTGCGTACCAAAATGTTCTTTTTATTAATAATATTTACTAAAAAATTAAAAAAAGATTAAATCAAGTTTTCAAAGATTTTACTAAGATAATTAACAGCTGGTATATACAAAAATTTAGAAATTAAATTGAAATTAATCCAAGTAAATAATTCTGAGTTTGGATCTGGAATACACAAATAAAATATTTTGAAGAATCTGTGAAATATAAAAATTTTGACTTTTGAACAAAGAATTTTGTAAAAAAATAATAATTTTCTCTTCCAACTGTTGATTTTTAGGATGAGACGGGATTTTTGGTTAAATAATTTTAATTCTGATTTATAAAAAAGAAAATTTAAAAAAAAATTCTGTTTCAAGTCAAAATTTAGCAGTTATTGAAAATTGCTTTCTCCAAGTAAAAATTTATTTGTATTTAGGTCAACTTTTTTTTTGCAAAAAAAAATAATTTAGCAGGTTAAAGTCTCCCTTTTAAAATGGGAAATTTTTACTAAAAAAAGAAAATTTTAAAAAGGAATTTTAATTTTCGTTTAGAAGGCAATTACTAAAAATCCCTGTTCCACTTTGAAATTCCTTACAATTTGTAACTTTCCTCTTCCAAATTGTATGCATAGACATTTAAAATATTTCTTAATTATAATCAAAATTATTATAAATAAATATAATTCTCATTTAAAGGAATGAATTTTATAAATTAATTTAATTTTGGTTTGATATAAGGAATTAAAAAAAATTATCTTTCTTAGTTCAGATAAGAAAAATAAAAATAAAGTATTTAAAACGTTTCCGTAAAAAAAAATTTCGACTTTTGAACAGAGTTTTTTGCAAAGAACTATGACTTTGACTCAAAATAGGTAATTTTAAACTGAAATAAAAATTTTTTGAAAATAATTTCAATTTTGATTTATGAAAAGAATATTTACATGAAAAATCTCTGTTCCAAGTCTGAATTCTTCAGAATTAAAAAATTGTTTTTTCCAAATCAAAATTTCTTTGGATTTAGGAAATGTTTTTTTTTTTAAGAAAATATGAAACAATTTGGAACTTTCTTCTGGCAAATTTTAGAAAAAGTAAATTATTATACTTTTGACTAATGATAGAAAATTCTGTAATTACATATAATTCTGACTTGGTTTTTGATTTTTTGAAAAATTAAAAACTTTTTCTAAAAAATCTGAAAAAAATTGATAGTGTTCTATGGGTAATTTTAAGATATTTTTAATCCATGGAACTATTTTTTAAACTTTGAAGTTATTGAGAAAAATAACGATGATGGAAAAAACAGATTTTTGGACATTTTTGAATTTTTTCCGTCATTTTGGAAGAAAAAGCACACATATGAAAATTTTCTGTTGAAGTTTAAGAATTTTGTGCACCGATGGTTGAAGACATTTTAAGATATTAACGCGTTTTATGCCTGCAAAAAAATTATAAAAGTGAAAAATCAAACATTTTTCACTATTTGTGTATGCAAAAACCGCCATATTTAATTTTGAACTCAAAATATTCTAATTTTGACCACGAATTTATTGTTTTGTTATACCTATAAATTTAATTTTAATAACTCATATATAAAATTGGTAGCTTTGGTCTGTTATGGGTTAATTGAAAATGAAACTAATAAATTGATGTTTTTCCTTAAAAATTATTAATCGATTTTGAATTCAAAGATGTTAATGTCTTTTTTAAGAAATTTAAATTTAAAATCATTTCTAATATCATGTTGCACTTTAAAATTATTATTTGTTGTGAAGAACTATAATAATTTTTGTAACTAATTTCAAATCAGCGCTCCAACGGTAACCAATCCTGTTGTTGATGCGACGCATGCGCAGTTCATAAATATTACAAAATTGGCAGCACTGATTTTCTCTATAGATTTTGACCATTTTCTCAAAATATATATATATATATATGCGTGTGTGCGCGTGTGTGTGTTACACAATATAGGAGCCTTTAATAGTCAATTACAAAATTTTTATAAATAAAAAATTCTTATGTCCTTTTTTTAAAAATATGCTACACCATGGACGTGTCGAATTTCATTGAATTTGATTTTGAAAAGACATGCCAATCGGACCAGTAGCTTCGAGTAAACATTTGTCTCTCTTGAGACACTTATTTGATACAGTAAGTGACGGGGAAGAGGAGGAAGTAAGATATGGGGAGTGATGAGGCTGGGGAAGCATTTGTAAGGGTCAAAAAGAAGGTAATGAGAGACATTAAAGGGGAAGTAAGAGAGGTTCGGACAGGAGAAGTTTAGAGTGGTAAGGAAGGTATGACGAGGAGAGGAGAAGAATGGAAGGAAGGGCAAGAGCAAAAGTGTTAAAAGAAAATAGGAGGGGTATGAAGGCAAAGGAGAAAGAGTAGCAAGAAAAGAAGAGGAAGTGGAGGAAATCATTTGCAATGCGGGTAAGGAGTGAAGAAAAGAAGGGTGATACCGGTGGGTAGGATGAAAAGAAAAGTTTTGGAGGGGGAAGTGTAGTGAGAAAAGGAGAGTAGGAAGAGAGGAAGTGAGAGAGGATGCAGCGAAGTGAGCGAGCAAAAGTAGTGAAAGACTACTAGGTAGGGAAGAAAGAAGGGGAGGGGGAAGTGTACTGAGAAAAGGAGAGTTGGAAGAGGAGACGAAAGGAGAGGAAAGCTGGCAAGCGAAGTAGGGAATAGAGGACAGGACAAGATAGGAGCAAAGTGGAGAGGTTAAGTGAAGAGACTAGAGGAGAGAAGGGGAGTGTAGAGGAGAGGAGGATGAATGGAGGAAAGAGGAGAAGGAGCAGAAATAGGAGGAGGAAATCATTTGAATTTTGAAGAGGGAGTGAGCGAAAGAAGGGTGATGAAATTGGATAGGATGGAGTGCGTTAAGGGTTCAGAAAATAACTAAGCAACATAATTATTAACTGAATTTTCTACCAGGTCTTTGTTTAGAAGCATGTAGGCTCCTTTGATTAATTTTTTAATTTTCTTACTTTAATTTAAATGGAAAAATTTATGAGGATTCTATCACATTTGATTATCTGATTGAAAAAGATTTGAGGAAGAATTCAAGTTTGCTTTTTTATTAAAATTGAATTTTTTAAATTTTACTTTCAAAAATATTACCTTTGCTGAACGATATGAAATGGACCATATGTGTCTGTAATAAACTGAATAAAATTTTAACTAGCGACAGCACCTATTAATTCCAGTCGTTAGCTTACATTCTTCTCCTATCTTCCTCAACACCGTCTCGAATTTTTGCTTTGCAAAATCGTTACAGTTCATTTCACGGTCGGTGCTTATGTAAGCCATTCTACTATATAGAGTTTATTGTCCGAGAAAGCTTCGTAAAATTCTTTTATCCGTTTTCTAGATGTTCCTACGACACCATAATATGGTAGGTTTTATGGGCCCCATTTTTTCGTGTTCAGAAGTGTTATCGGCGGTTGCGGTTAATACGTTTTCAAATTGGCTGCAGTTTGAATCCAAAGGACTTTAGATACATGTCCTTTTTATTGCTGAGATCTTCAGTGCTTTTATTATTTTTTATGTTTTTGAATTTAGATTTGAAATTTTTATTTTTGAGAATATTAAAAGTCAAGTGGACTTTATTTCTAGTATTTCAAACAAAAAGTGTTCTTATTTTATATTTAAAAAATTTAATATAAAGAAAAAAAGTCTCGCAATTTTTTTTAAATTTAGAATATTGAACCAACTAACGCGAATTTTGATTTAAATACTGAAATTTGTTTAAACTTCTCAATTCCATAAATTCTCTGTAATGATCCAAATTCTCTTAATTATCTGAATTACTTCAATCCTCCGAATCCCATGAACACCCTTCATTCTTAAAAATCACTAAATTCGAATAATTTTTTCAATATTTTCAAATCCCTAAATAATTTGAATTCTCTAAATTACTTACATTCTTTGAAGTCCAGGGATTCTCTGAATTATATCATTTCTACAAATTCCCTGAATTCTCAGAATTGATCAATTTTAATATTTCACGAATTCTATGTTTTCCGTAAATTGAATTACATGAATAAAGAAATTAAATAAAAATAAATTATAAGAATTAAAGAAATTCAGTTATTTTAAAGAGCTTAATGTCTTCAAAGATTTGAATAAATTCCTAAAATTCAATTAATTCCAAGAATTCAAGAAATTGGAAAAATATAAGAAATTCAATATATTTGAAGAACTTGAAGGAATTAAAAGAATTCACGAAATTCAAAAAATAAAAGAAATTTAAGGAATTCAGTGAATTTGAGGAATTTAATGATTTCAGGAATTCTATTAATTTAAGGAATTGATGGAACTTTAGAAAATTCTAAGAATTTCAAAAATTTTAGAACCTTAAGGCACTTAGAGAATTCCGAAACTTTGAGAAATTAGGGAAATTTCAGAAGCTTGAAAAATTTAGGGCATTCGAGAAATTCAGGTAATCCAAGAAATTGATTGAATTCAAGAAATTGACGGAATTCAAAGAATTCAGAAACTTTGAAAAATGTGTAGAACTCACGTGACTTATGGAATACACACAATGCAAGGAATTTAGAGATTTTGTAAGGAACTCCGAGATTTCAACGGAGTAATTGAGTTCAAGGAATTCAGAACAGTTTACAGAATTCAGATAGTTCAAGGAATTCCCAGAAACGTAAGCATTCAGAGATTTACAAGAATTAAAAGAGTTTAAATTACATATTGAATTTATGAAATTCAGAGCATTCAAGGAATTAACTTAATTCACAGAATTCATAAAGTTTAGGTAATTGATAGTATTTAGGGATTTCAGAGAGTTTAAGGAATCCTTTAAATTCAGAAATTTAAAAAAATTCAGAGAGGTCGAGGAATTCAGAGTGTTTAAGTAATGCAGAGAATTCAAGGGATTAATTGAAATCAAGGAAAATAGATTTTTCAAAGAATTAATTGAATTTAGGGTATATTTAACTCAAGGAATTTATTCAATGTCAGGAATTTAGAAATTTCAAGGAATTTATAGAAGTTAAGGAATTCATAAAATTTATCGAATTTATGGAATTAAAAAATTGCGTGATATTCGGAGAGTTTCAAAAATTCTTCAAATTCAAGGATTAAGGGAGTTCAAGAGATTACTTGAAGTCAAGGAATTCAGGAAGTTCAAGGAGTTCATAGTGTTAAAAGGATTTATTTGATATAAGGAATTCAGAGTGTACACAGAACTTAAAGTATTTAAAGAATTTACTGAGTGTAAGGAATTTATAAAGTTCAAAGAATTTAGAGAGTTCAAAGAATTCAGTGAATCCAACGAATTAAAATTTATTCAGGAATTTATAGTGTTTGAGGAATTCTTCAAATTCAAGGAATTTAGAAAGTTCAAAGAATTTATATAATTCAAGCCATTCGTAGAATTTATCGTATTAATGCAATTCAAAAAATGCGATGGAATTTGAAGATTTTTTTCGGAATTCCGAGATTTCAGGAACTCATTGGGTTTACGAAATTTAGAAATTTTAACGAACTGACCGAATTCCTGGAATTTAATCCTTCAAGGAATTCAGACAGCTTAAGGATTTCAGAGAGTTCAAGGAAATCGCATAAACGACGGAATTCAGAGAGTTTAAGGAATTCTTCAAATTCTGGGATGAAGAGAATTTTAGGGATTACTTAAATTTAAGGAATTCAGCAAGTTTAAGTAATTTATAGAATTTAAGGAATTCATAGAATTTATAGGCTTTATGGAATTCAAAAAATGTGACAGAATTTAAAGATTTTTTTATGAAATTCCGAGATTTCAGGAACTGATTGGGTTCAAGAAATTTAGAAAATTTAAGAGACTGAGCGAATTCCTGGAATTCAATAAAAAAAATGCAAACATTTTATAAAATTTCAATAATTTAAAAAAAACTCAGAGAGTTTAAGGAATTCAGAGAATTCATAGGATTTATTGAATTCAAGGGATTCAGAGTGTTCAAGGGATTAATTGAATTAAAGGAATTTAGAGTGTTTAAGGAATTTCATGTAATTGAAAGGACTAAAAGAGTTCAAGGATGTAAGAAATTTCAAGGGATTTAATAAATTTAAAGAATTCAGAGTGTTTAAAGAATTTCAATAATTAAAAAAAAAACTCAGAGAGTTTAAGAAATTCAGAGAATTCAAAGGATTTATTGAATTCAAGGGATTCAGAGTGTTCAAGGAATTTAATTAAATTTAAAGAACTGAGAAAGTTGAAGGAGCTAAGAGAGTTTAAGCAATTTAGAGACTTTAAAGAATTCGAAGAGTTGAAGGTTTGATTGAATTTAAGGAATTCAGAGTGTTTAAGGAATTTCATTTAATTTAAAGGGCTGAAAGAGTTCCAGGAGCTGAGAAAATTCAAGGGATATATTGAATTCCAGAAAATCAGAGTGTTTAAGGAATTTTTTGAAATTTAAAAAAATCAGAGAGTGTTAAAATTTTTTTTTAATTTAAAGAACACAGAGAGTTCAAGGAATTCAGAGAGTTCAAAGGATTTATAAAACCGAAGTAATTTAGGGTGTTTCAGTAATTTGATTAAATTTAAAGAACTGAGATAGTTCAATGAGCTAGGAGAGTTTAAGGCATTTAGAGGGTTGAAGGAATGCAGAGAGTTCAAGGGATTGATTGAATTCAAGGAATTTAAAGTGTTTAAGGAATTTCATTAAATTTAAAGAACTCAAGGAGTTCAAGGAATTCAGAGAGTTCAAGGAATTCAGAGAGTTCAAGGAATTCAGAGAGTTTAAAGGATTTATTGAATTCCAGGAATTTAGAGTGTTTGAGCAATTTAATTAAATTAAAAGGACTGAAAGAGTTCCAGAAGCTAAGAAAGTTTAAGGAATTTATTGAATTCAAGGAATGCAGCTGTTTCAGGGAATTTCATTTAATTTCAAAAACTGAAAGAGTTCAAGGAGTTAAGAGAGTTCAAGGGATTCATTGAATTCAGAAAATTCAGAGCGTTTCAGGAATTTTTATAAATTTAAAAAACTCAGAGAGTTTAAGGAATTTAGAGAGTTTAAGGGATTTACTAAATTCAAGCAATTCAGAGTGTTGAAAAATTTTTAAAAATTAAAGAACACAGAGAGTTCAAGAAATTCAGACAGTTCAAAGGTCTTATTAGATTTAAAGACTGCAGAGTGTTTAACGAATTGGATTTAATTTCAAAAACTTAGAGTTCAAGGAATTCAGAGAGTTTAAGGGATTTATTGAATTCCAGAAATTCAGAGTGTCTAAAGGTTTTTTTTAAATATAATGAACTCAGAGATTTCAAGGAATTCAGGCAGTTTAAGGGATTTATTGTATTTCAGGAATTCACAGTATTTAAGGAATTTTTCTTAATTTAAAGAACGAAGAGAGTTCAAGGAGCTAAGAGAGTTTAAGGAATTCAGAGAGTTCAAGGAATTTAGAGATTTCAAGGAATTTAGAGAATTCTAGAGATTGATTGAATTCAAGGAATTCAAAGTGTTTAAGGAATTTTTTTTAATATGAACAACTCAGAGAGTTCAAGGAATTCCAGGAGTTCAAAGGATTTATTGAATTAAAGGCATTCAGAGTATTTATTAAATTGTATTAAAATTAAATAACTAAGAGAGTTCAAGGAGCTTAGAGAGTTTAAGCAATTTAGAGGGTTCAAGGAATTCAGAGAGTTCAAGGGATTGATTGAATAATGGAATTCAAAATGTTTAAGGAATTTCAACAAATCAAAAAAACACAGAGAGTTTAAGGTATTTATTTAATTTAACGAATTCTGAGTGTTTAAAAGAATTTCATTAAATTTAAAGAACTGGGAGTTAAGAGTTCATTGAGCTAAGAGAGTTCCCGGGATTGATTGGATTCAAGGAATACAGAGTGTTTAAGGCATTTCATCAAATATCAAAAACTCAGAGAGTTCAAGGGATTGATTGATTTAAAGGAATTCAGAGTGTATAAGGAATTTTTTAAATTTCAAAAACTCAGAGAGTTCAAGGAATTGAGAGAGTTCAAGGGATTTATTGAATTTAAGGAATGCAGAATGTTCAGGATTTCATTTAATTAAAAAAACTCAGAGAGTTTAGGAAAATTGGAGAGTTCTAAGAACTTACATAACTCCATAAATTCTTTGAATTCATGAAATTCAGGAATTTTACGAATTTCACAGAATTCCGAATTGTAATAAAAAGTGAATTGAAAGAACTCTTATTATTAAGGAAATTTGGAGAATTTAAAATTCTTAAGGAACCTACAAGAAATTAATAGAATCTGAATAAATTAAGAGAATTATATGTAAAGACAGGAGAAAATTTATTTTTAATCCTAAATTTCTAGATCCTACTTTATAAAAGAAATATTTTTCAGCCGTTTAAGTTTTATTAAAAATCTAAAGATTCCCTCACTCAATTTCAACTTTAACTGGAAATATTTACTCCACACATAAAGTGTGTTTTTTTTGACATTGGCTATTTCATATTGAGATTGAATCAACCTTTTACCACGAAAACTAAGACTTTTATCATAAATGTTCAAGACAATCGCGGCTGGTTTATGGACCGTATAAATTCCTATTGTGCCATTTTCTTTGAAAACGTTAAGAATGGACTGGTAAAGTTTTATGTAATGCTCGTCAACAAAAAGAAGATTTCATAATGTCGATAAACTCAAACGACAACTATCACGAAAGTTATTTTCTTTTATGGCTTTACGATAGCACATTATCATCAGCCACATTTTCCGCAGATCACACAATGATGATTAGGCTTTTGATAATAATAGAAATTCTTAAATACACAAAACAAAAATTTGTCACAAACAAAATTTTCTTTTTTCACTTAACAACATTTGCCTTAGTTTATCGTAACCTTTTTTTAAATAAGCAAATTTTTGACCACAAAAAGGTGGTCGAAGCAACAATAAAATTTGTAGCATGAAGAGTAGCAGAATTATTTTGTTTTTCCTACAAAATATTTTTCTCAGAAGATGGTTGTCAGATTTAGGATTTTTTTTATATTTCATGAATTCCACGCTGTGAGTAAACTGAACGACCAATAACTTCTCAAAATTTTATTCACAAAAGAACTTTTTTGAACACTTGTTTTTCATTAAAAACATTCCTTTCCTAATTTTTATCTTCTTCTCCACTTTGATTAAAACGTATTTTTTATGAGAATTGTTTTTTTATTCTAAAATGCAAGTTAAAATTTCTATTGACATAAATGATCAAGAAATAAAATAATAACTATATTTAAGTTCTTATAATAAATTTATAATAATTGAACACACATTTAGTTAAAATAATTTCCAATTAGTTAACCGAAAAATCAAGTAAATCAACGCATGATCGGTTGGAATCCGGAAAAGTGAGAATAAAAATTTTCGAGATAAAACAATACCTTCTACTCTCTTTTTTTATTTTAAAAATAAAAAAATAAACGTTGTGCAAATAAACCCATTTTTAAAAAATTTAGCATGTAATTCCTTAGCCTTACCCGTTCTATAATTCAATACACAAAAACTAGAGAAAGATATTTTTAAAATGTAAAGGGAACGAATATCTAGAAAAAAGATTAACATCCAAAAAAGAAAACTTTATACTAAAAAAAGTGTTTCAAAAATTCCATTTATATAATTTTACATCAATATACATAAGGATTAAATAAATAAACATTACAATACGTAACTTTTTTTAATAGCCCTTGGCAAATAATGAATTGGTAAATTAAATATAATTTAATAGACAATCAATAAGTAATATTTAGGATTTTCAACAGACTGGAAAAAAACTGCTTTTATAAAAATAATACATATTTTTTTACTTACATAATTCTTGAAAAAGGGAAAATAAATTCGGTTTCCTAAAAAAGAAAGAAAATTAATTGATATGCAAAAAATTAATTATTACAAATATTTATAAAGATTATGTAAGTATTTTTGAGTTTTTAATTCAATTTAAATACAACTAAACAAAGTTTCAGAAATATAAATGCAATAAAATATATACTTGGGGAATTTTGCTCTAAATCATGGTAAGGGAAATGACACCAAGGTTTAGGAATTTTTCACAAAAAATATATTACGACAATTTTCCCAAGATATATTCAAGAATATTTTTGTCCAATACGTTGAAGAATATTTCTTAAAATTTGGGTAGATTTCTCCAAATATATGTGCCTAAAATTTCTAGATTCAGTCAAAGTTCTTAAAATTTTTTTAAATATTCATCAAGATATGTCGGTAAGATTTTTTCAAAAAAGATATTAAAGTTGAAAAAGTGAACTTTCCACTTTTTGATAGTATTTACATGCATATAAATTCAAAATAAGTATAACTATATTCATTTTATTTAAAAAATTGTAGTATTTTTTGTTTAATTTTTAACATTTTATTGTTTAAAAATGCAATTGCTTTTAGTTTGAAATAAAGTACAATTTTTAAAGCCTTTAATTTTAAAATGAATAATTTCAAAAGCTCTAGAGTTTGAACAAATAGACTCGGAAAGTTCAAGCATTTACAAAAAAAAAAAGATTTAAAAAATTAATATATTTTTGAGCAACTATTTAAATTTTAAACAAAAAATAGAAGAAACTTGAAAATAGACCAATTTTTAACCCAATAGTTGAATTTCTAAACCAAAAAAGGTCAATTTTTAACACAGAATGCAATTCTTAAATTTTCATACAAACATTAATTTTATACAATCAAAAAACAAAATAGAAGAAACTTGAAAATAGATATATTTTTAACCTAATAGTTGAATTTCTAAACAAAAAAAGGTCAATTTTCAACACAGAATGCAATTCCTAAATTTTCATACAAAAATTAATTTTGAACAAACGAAAAACAAATTTTCTACCAAACAGGTGAATTATTTATAGAATAATTAAATTTTTGACTTAATTGTTAAATTTTTTACAAAATAATACGAGGTATCTCTGAAGAGTTAAATTTTGAAACTGAAAATGTAGATATTGAACAATAAAGTTAACAGTCAATTAAAAATTAAATTTCGAACTGAATTGTTAAATTTTCCATTAAAAATTAATTTATTACAAAAGAAAACATTTTTTTAACGAAGTGGTCACATTTTCTAACCAAAAAGAATTTTTTTGACAAAATACATCAATCTACAACAATATAGTTTCAACTTTATATAAAAAATATTTTTTTCTGAAAAATAGAATAGTTCAATTTCCAGTTAAAAAAATTAAACTTGAATTAAAAAGATTAATTTTCTGCAAAAATGCAATATTAAGATAGAGCTAATAAAACGTTTTTGAATTTTGAGTTAAGAGCAGTTGATTTAAATAAAAATATTCATTTTGAATAAAGCAATATATTTTTAACCAATAAGGACAAATTTTAACAAAGTACGTTAATTTTCGAATAAATGATTAAACGTCGAACCAAAAGAATTTAAATTCTACAAAAAACAAAGAATTTTGAACTAAATATTTAAATTTTTAAGGAAAATATTTTAATTGAAAAAAGGATAAATTTTTAAGCAAATACTTCAATTTTCAAAAAAGAATATGAAACTGAAAATAAAACATAAATTTTCAACTAAAAAAGATCAATTCTTAAGCCAAATGCTTTGTTTAAATTTGTATTAACAAAAATTTATTTTTAACAAAAGATTAACAAATTTTCTACAAATCAGGTGTATTTTCTACACAATACATGCTTGAATTTTTTATTAATTTGTTGAAGTTTCTAGTCAACAAAACGTGATTACTATAAAGATTTAAATTTGGATACCTATTTGGACCTAAAAATTTGGATATTCAACAAGAGAGTTAAATTTCAAATAAAAATTGAAATTTCGAACTAAGTTGTACAATTTTAAATAAAATATTAATTTGTATCAATGGAAAAATAACTTTTAATAAGGTTCTTACATTTTTCAACAAAAAATACAATTTTTTACTAAAACACATCAGATTTCAACAA
>JAAAKG020066373.1:0-17561 GCA_010014905.2 Druon quercuslanigerum
CCCAAAAATAGCCCAAAATTCAGACATAAACGGAATATCGAAATTCGATTGTGGAGGTGCTAGCAGAACGGACCTTGCTTTCAGGCGTAAACTCCAGCGAAGGCTCTAGTACACTTGTAAGAGGAGCTCCTATTAAGGAATGTCCAGGAGTTAAATATGAAAAATTTTCTGCATCCGCTGAAAGGGGAGCTATTAGCCGCGAATTGAGCACAGCCTCGATTCGTGTGAGTTGAGCTGAAAACTCCTCATAAGTAAATTTATGCAGACCTACAATCCTACGCAATTGATGTTTCACGCTCTTCACTCCAGCGTCCCACAAACCCCCGAAATGAGTTGCAGAGGGTGGAATAAAGTGCCACGATGTTCCTTCTGTAGCGAGCTCATTATGCAAGTCATAATCTCTATCATGTGCTTGAAGCCATTTTTTCTATTCATTGTCCGCACCTTGAAAGTTTTTACCACTGCCGCTATACATGTGAGCAGGTCTTCCCCTTCGAGAGACAAAGCAGTGGAAAGCTGCCAGGAAGGCATTCGAAGAACAATCTGTTACGAGTTCGATGTGAAATGTTCTATTACAGCAGCAAATAAATAAAGAAATATACGCCTTTTGGCTTTTATGTCCACGACCAGAACTTAATCGAATTTTAAAAGGGCCTGCATAGTCAACCCCTGTATGAGTAAAAGGTCGACTAGGAGTGGTTCTAAAATCTGGTAGACTGCCCATGAGTTGTTGCGGAACAGACGCACGCTGACGAACGCAAGGGAGACATTAATTTATCAGAGCTTTAACTAAGGATCAAGCTTTCAGAATCCAAAAATTCTGCCTTAAAGTGTGTAAGGTCAGTTGCGATCCTCCATGCAAGGATCTGAGATGGGCGTGTGAAGCAATGAGTTCACTGATCTTATGGCGTGGTAAGATAACTAGGTGTTTTTCGTCATAATTAATGTGGGCAAAACGAAGCCGACCTTCCAAACGCAACAATCCCTTTGAGTCCAAGAACGGATTTAATGGCTTCAAGGGGGATTTAGTCGTAAAAATACCCTTTTTATTTATTTCCCTTAATTAAACTACAAAGGAATCTTTTTGTATTGTCTGAAGCCAAAATAATCGAGCTTGATCTATTTCTTATGTTTAAAAAATTAGAGATGGGTATCGTGTTTTGGCTCCATTTTTCTTAGAAATGTTGTGCTTTAGGATGTTGATAAAACGAAGACAATAGGCCGTTACACGAAGCAGTTTTGGCTAGAAAGAATATTTATGTACCAAATTAAATGTAGCTTCTTCTACACTACCGACTAGATAAGAAGTTTGTGGCCGTAGTTCCAAATCAACGTCAGGATCTAACAACGACGGTTTGTCTGGCCAACCAGTAAAAGGCGCTGCGAGCCAGGACAGCCCATGCCACCACAAGGGATGATCAAGAAGTTCTCCTGAAGAGATCCCTCGGGATACACAATCAGCAGGATTGTCCATAGTAGGGAAATGACGCCATTTAACATTAGACAAAAGTTCATGTATCAAGGCAACTCGATTCGCCACAAAAGTCTTTCAATAGGAAGGATGTTTCTTGAGCCAGCACAATACTACTGTAGAGTCGCTGTGGTAATAAACAGGAACACTTTCCAGATTCATATTTAAAGCCAAATACTTAACAATTTCAGCTAGAAGAACAGCACACATAATTCCAATTTAGGAACGCTTATTGCAGAAATAGGAGCTATTTTGGTTTTTGATAGTAATAAAGTGACCTCGACATTACTTGACTCATCAAGAATGCGTAAATATACATTTGCTGCATAAGCTTTGGTAGACGCATCAGCAAACCCGTGCAACTCGCAAATAGAATTCGATATGAGTTGACCTGTCCACCGTGGAATTCTTAACTGCTCTAAGTTGACAAGAGCATGATAATATTCAAGCCACTGAAACAGGATGTCATCTGGCAATTTTTCATCCCAGTCGAGCTTACGTAGCCATAATTCTTGCATTAACAACTTTGCTACAACTATCACAGGAGCTAACCAACCAAGAGGATCATATAATTTAGCAATAACGGAGAGAACAATTCTTTTAGTAGGAAATTGAATGGGCTTAGAATTAACCTCGATTTGAAAAGCATCCGGCAATTGATCCCAGTATAATCCAAGAACCTTAAAATGCACGTGTTTAGCTAGTGGAAACTCCAAGGCACGTACGTGCTGGCCAGAAGGGCATTCACTAAGTAGTATGCTATCATAAGCTGCCCACTTTCTCAACTGAAAACCTCCACTTTGCATCATCTAAACAACTCGGGATCGAATTTGCTTAACTTCCGCGATGGTATCAGCACCAAACAAAACATCGTTAACGTAAACATTATTTTCAAAAACATGCTTTGCGAGTGGAAAGTTTCAGCCCTCATCCTGCGCTAATTGTTGAATGGGTCGGGGTCAGCCAACAAACATTGATTTATTTCTGTGTTCACCCTTGCGCCTGATCTTACAAGTGGCTGGTAAGATGTGAGCTTTAATAATACTAATGATTGCAAGTATAAAACTTTACAATTCTTTTCTTTCAGAAGAAATTGAAAATAAGCTAACTTTCTAGCTGAACCGATTTCTGAACCACCAACTTTATAAACCAGAGCATTAATTTTATCATATCTCAGACATTAGACTTTTACCGCTCTTTCTAATACGAAACAACACTCAAATCCCTGATCTAACAGTACTCTAAATTCAGAGATTTGACCATTATCAGCCCAAACGTCTACCAGAGCCGTAGCTAAAAGAGTATTACCTAATAGATTTGAAAAAGTATTTAAAATATGTACAGATGGGATTTCATGGTTTATGGAGACTTGGTTCGCTTGCAATGTTGCAATCTCACTCCCATTTGAACTACTAGGAGATTCAACAATCTTATCAATCTGATTTATAAAAGATTTACACTCAGTAGTCGACGCAGTAGTTTTGACAGAGCTCGCTAAACCTGTTTCATTTCGCGGTTCATAATGTAGTAGCATGTTGTGTTTTCGCTGACATTTGGCACATTTTTGTTTACTAAGACATAATATGGCTTGTGCCCTGGAATTAAACAATTATAACAACATTGGTTTTGTTGTGCAATCCCTTGACGTTTATCAATCCACTGTGTCCTAAATTGTGAACATCTAAATAAAGGATGATTTTCTTTACACAAAACGCACTTAGAACTGGTAGAAGCAGTATGGCTCCGCACCGACGATGACTTCGTATTTTTATATTTGTCTGCAGATAAATTTGTTGAGGTCTGAAATGCTTCCAAAACACGAATTCGTTTTTCCAAGAATTCATCGAGTTCATTATACGTCGGATAATCGGTACGAGAACCCACTAGAATCTCCCATTCTTTTAAAGAAGGAACGTCAAGTTTCTTAGCAATTAAGAAAACGAGTATTTCACTCCACGAATCTGTCGTACGTTTTAAATTCCTAAGAGCTGCTAAAGACTCATTTGTGGCATCTCGTAATTTTCAGAGTTCTGCCACCGAGTTAGATGTCACACTAGGGAGACTAATAAAAGATTGTATATAAGCAGAAATCAACGCTCTCTGGTTATCAAATCTGTTCTTTAGCGACTACCAAGTAGTCATAAAATTTGCATGAGTTATAGCAACATGCTTTGATAAATGTTCAGCATTACCATTTAATGAAGATTTTAAGTAATGTAGTCTAGTCAAATTAGACAACGCTTCGTTTTTAATAATAAGAGCTTCAAATAAATCTCTAAAATTTTCCCATTCTTGATAATCCCCACTGAATTCTGGTAACACAATCTGAGGAAGCTTGACAGTTAATGATGCATGTCTTGTGTTTAAAGTTTGATTTAAACTTTCGTTTAAGTTAGGTTCCGGTGTTAAGAAATCAATCTGGTTTATCAAGAAATCATGTGCACTAATATATGCATCTTCAATTAGTAAGAATTTAGATTTAGTAAAATACTCAAGTTTTTCACAATCCTCAGACGTAGCAGCAGCTTTAATTTGCAGATGTAGATTCTCACATGATTTCCAGCGTTGGTCGAGAAGAACCAAATGAGCCTTGACAGTCACCAGATTAACATTGGCTTTTGCAATTTTCTTAAAATTTGTTTCAGTCCTCGTGATAGACTGAGAAATCTCTGATAATTTAGAAAACAGTGCATCCATTTTGACTTGAATGGCAATTAAAAGTCTTAGTAAAGATCCTACAACATTGAAACTGTTATATCGTTTGAAAACATTTGTAACTAGTTATCCCAATTAGAAAGTAATTTTAATATGTAAGAGTTCAATTAGCTAGACTTTAAAAAGAATATTAATAATAATAAATAAACTCATCTCTATAAACTTCGACGAAGGCGAAGTGTTTATTCCAGAACGGAGAGAAGCGAGTAGTGTATACTGTAGTCCACCTTCATTTGTATATTGATACAGCTTTGATAATCCAGCAACTCGATCGAAGGCTTATTAATGTATCGTGTGACATAGGGCCTCTTCTTCTCATGTGTTATAGGGTTTAATTTTAGGCGGGATCCTAAATATGCGATCTTGCTATCTGTAAAGAGTTGTAATTAACAAACACTGAACACTTGTTAATGTTTCAGGTAACACAGGATACACTTTTTTGCCAAGCCGATGAACAGTCACCAAATTTATAGCGAGGAAATGCGATTTAATTTAAAATTTTAGAGACGTAATAATAGCATCAAACACATCGAAATCTTGAACTTTCTATAACTTTTTCAAAATGTTAAAAAAATGTCCCCTTTTTTATAAATCACACTCAAATCCGGCTCAAAGGACCATGTTTAATTTCATAGTGAACTCTATAATCAGTGATTTGAAAATTTTTTTAAATAAAACATAGCATTATTTATTTAAGCTTTAGTTCGCGTACAACTTGCGGCTACGACCATTTTGATCTTAGATAAGTTCATATCCATTTCGATTCTCATACGCAGCAATATAAGTATTTGGAGCGAATTAAATAATTGTAACGTGGTTTGTCTAGACAAACCGTCACGTTGCTCGCGTTCTTACATACTGAAGGTTCGGGAGACCTCAGTGCTTGCTAAGACGGTTGGCCATTCTCACATTATCATTATCAAACTCACAATATTCACGCAAAACATCATGCTGATAAAATTCAACACTTTTAGAATAAATACAATTATATTGAACGAGTGAATACCGGTAAATAAGAGTACATTCCTTTAAAAATTAAACACAAGAAAAAATTAACATAATAAATAACTAATTTATATCCTGCATAATGCATTAATTTTTCTACTTAACTATAAGCAAACTATGCGCTCTATCAAAAACCAAAAAATCTGTGGACTCGTTTCTGACATATCTATAGGTTCAAATTCCTTTTTTATTTAAAAGTGTTTTCTTAAAGATTCAATTATTTTATAAACTGTAACTGTAAACTGAAAACTGTAAATTGAAGATTCACGGCAAACACTGACTCAAATCATGTTAATCAAGGAATGAGTATGAAAGGGCCTACAGTATAAAGAATGAATGGAAATAGAGCTAGATAGGTCAGGATTAGGAACATTCTACTTTTCTGCTATATTTCAGTTATTCGAAAAAAAATCATGATTTTTTTGGTTTTTCTATCTAATTTAAACCTTTGAGTATACATTTTTAAGCTAAAGTTTGTGTTACAATGTGGAAAATTTAATTCAATTTATTATTTAATTTAAATAATAGCACACTGTAGTACCATAGTTTTATACTTGACTGAAACTAGGGCAACTCTAAATTAATTTATTTTGTTCTTAAATTCTTAAGACTACTTCCGTTGTTTTTCTTTTTCTCTTATTTTAAAGTGTCGCTATGGAAGCCTCTAGCAGAAACCAAAGCATGTGGATAATAACTTTCCCATTTCTCTTACATTAAGCCAACAATTGTTCATTACTTCCCCTTTTTGTCCTTTAAGATTGGAATTAGTGTTATGCTTTAAGCTTTGCAAAACATCATAAACAAACTAAAGTTCGAAATAAAAAAACTAAAACAGTTCTGGATTAGTTTCGCGTCACTATATGGATTTAAAGCTTTTATAATTAAATATAAAAGAACAAAGCGTCTGAGCAAAAAACGGAAAACACCTCTGGACGGCCTCTGAAGGCCTGCTGGCCTTGAAAAATTGAATTGCTTACTTTTCCATTTTCGCAAAATTTCTTTACAATTACCTCTTAAAATACGAACATTTATTCACAACTAATCTCTTAAATCGCTCGCTTTTATGGCCTTGCGTTTCTCGCTTCGCCTCGCCTCGCACGCATGTCCCTAATTTCTCGCTTTGCCTCGCATTGCTAGCCTCTGCCTCCGCGACTAACCCCTAATCCTCATCTACTATTTACATTAGGCAGAATTTTCTGACATCTATTTCGTCTCCTATATACAATTTTTCCTTCTTCATGCCTATTCCTCCTTCATTCTCTTCGTTTCCATCCTAAAAAACACCCCCTTCTTCCATGAAACTGTCTTTTTGACCCCCCTTTCAAGCAACAATACCTGCATGCTTATCACAGTCCTTTTCACCTCTTCCCACTCCTCCAACCAGTGCTTCACTTTTGCATCCCGCTTCCCGCACAATTTACTTATCCGCTTCTCTCCAGAAAGACAGAACATATTGTAACTCTTCATGCTACCGACAGATGGCGCTACTGGCCAGTTCCCAGACAGTCGGTAACTGCTCAGTCTTTAATGGATCCATGACTAAGCCAGCAAGGTGGGTCCCTGTTTTACCATATATGTAGTTCAAGCTGTACCTGACAAATAGCGCCACCAGTGAGATGGCGCTTGTGGGGGGACTCCCCAGAGTTCTCGAAGCTTTTAAAAGATGGTTGGCCAAAGTGAGCTTTGGTCAACACCTACACCAACAGATCCACCACTACCACCACTACCACATCCACCACCATCGCAAGGAAATTGTACCCTAGATATTGGACTCCCTGATATAGTTCTTCTGAAAATTTTTTTTATCAGCATAGATATGAACCGCTATCCTCTAGCAGTAAATGATTAGTCACTTCTTTACCTGCTAATAGCTTAGAACAGAACCTTTATTACCTTACTGCTGCAAAGTGATGACTAGGTTCCTATCACGCAGGTGCATAAATTCAAGAAAAGTGGTTTTGAAATACGAATTTCGCATACCTAGAAACAAAATTTAAAAGTCGTATATTATTTTCCTTCCTTCCTAACTAAAAGTCTGCAATTCTGCAAATATGCCTACCTAAATCATCCCGATGTCCGTACGTCCGGATTTAAAATCATTTGAAAGTAAAATTGCGATTTGCGATTCAACGTTAAGTTAAACTCTCGCTTACGGGTAGCAGGAGCATAACGTGAGTGTTTTTTGGTCACGTCCTATTGGAGTGAGCAAATATAACTTTTTGAGGTCCCTCACTAATTTGTAAACTTTGCAGAAAACTTGGTAAAACTTTTCCATACCACGTTTAAAATTTCGCTAGGTGAAGGTTCTTAATGTTGTTCTTAATAGAGTCGGTTTTTGTTACGTCCTATCCAGATTAAAAGAAATAAATTCTTGAAATCCCTGACTAAATTTTCAACCATGGAGACAACATGGTGAAATTATTTCGTATCAAGTTTACAATTTAGAGGGGTAAATTTGCGTAAAGGAAGGGTCCTTTTTATCGCTTTCTACCCGGCATGCAAAAAAACAAATTTTGCAAACAACCTATAAAATTGTACTTTTTCTCGAATCACAAATCAAGACAGAGTAACTTTATCATAGGCGTATCATTCCCCTCTATGAGAAATAGATACATTTTCTATTTTTCATATAAGTGAATTGAGATAGGTAAAAAGTGCTTGCGCGTGATGTGTCTGTCGCGAGTACTATTAAAGAATAAAGTAGATTAACCAATCCAAGCAACTAAACAGTTTTTCCGGCTTATTTGGCGAGAAGAAACAATGGAAAACTAAAACCACTTTCGTTTCGTTTGGTTCCTTTTTTTGATGTGTGTGTTTAACGAACAGCGGTAGAATTAAAACATTTTCAGGTGAGCTGCATAAATATTTATGCATTAAATTTTTTGTCCTCTACGTGCTGGCACGTTCTACCCATTTTAGAACGCCCCCTTACTGTTTCCTATTGTTTTTTTATTCGGACAGCTTTTTTTCATGTTGTTCTAGAGACAGACGAAGAGACTGTCTAAAGAAAGCGCACATAGCATGTATGAGTTAAATAATTTAGCACACGAAGCAATAAATGGTGTTTTTTAGGAACAAGAACTGACAGGGGTAAACAATAAAAATACTGAGAAGGGAGAATTTAAAATTCAAAAAACATTATCGACTAAAGGCAAAGGAAAAAAAAACAATGTCTTGACTAGACAAGATAGGTTATTCTGACAAAAGAGCCCGCACTAAATGTATGGGGAAATAAGTTTCAGTGGATTATGTTAGTACTTGGTAAATATGTAAATTATAAAGGCCTAATGGAAGATCGGGGAAAAAATTAAATCAGGATATGCGGGAACAGAAAAGATTACGGCAGAGCGAGGTAATTGTGACGATGAAAACGATCTGACCGATCTAACGCAAAGCGCTCGAGATGTAGGGTAAAGTTCAAAACATGCTTCCATGAACGCACATAACGAGTCAGCGTTAAGTAGAAACGATGTTCGGTAAAGCTGAAAGATATTTAGCGAAAGAGAATTTACAATAAGTTTGATCCGTCAATTGTAAGTAAGCAGGCGCATCTTCTCGAATAGCATTCTCGCAAAAAGCATTCGAAAAGAACTGCTGTTGAGCAGGTAAAATTGATCGGTAGACAGGACTTCTAGGGCTGCTTGATTTTGAACTGAAGGAGTAGGATGAAAGAGTCTTAGAAAACTATAGTCACTAGTGTCATCATTAGGATTCATTCTTCGCCTGCGTGACCTTTGACCTCAAAAGCTCCCTTCGCATCTAAATTTTAAGAAACAGAACAATTACTTTATTTTAAAATTTAAAGTTCACGATGAATTGCTAAAATGAGGTCCCTCTAACTGCAATGCATTTCATCGTTTCAACTTATTTCAGTAGGATCAAGTATGCATTAGTGAATGCGCTAAAATATGGCACACCCGCAAGAAATCGTCTGTCACTTATGTTGCACACTTAATCATTTTTTAACAAAAAAGTTAGTTTTTGCGAAAAAATTCAATTGTTTACTAAATTTTTTAATTTTTAACGAAACCAGAATTATTTTAAAACAAATAGTTTCATTCTCAAGTGAGAGATAGAGTTTTAACTAAAACAATTAATATCTTTTACCTAATTTTTGATTCTTTGGATAATTTTGATTGGTTTAAACATTTATTGATTTTGAGACTGGGAGTTCCAGCCACGTCCACCGCGGTGCGACAGTAAATTCCAATTCTGGACAAACAAATACCACTACTACCGCCATATAATCAAACAGAATCATCCTCGGTGGAATAAGGAAAACAAAATTTAGCTCCATCATATAAAAGAAAGTAGGACAATCAAAAATTATAGCAAGAACGCTTGTCGAGATGATGGCCGGGTAAATGATCGCTGCTCTGATTATCGCAGAAATTACCATGAGGGTTGCGATCATTGGGGGTCTTGTGATTACAAACGCGACTTTAAGGCTAGATATTATGATGCCCATAGCCTTCACTATCGTAATAGCTATGCAACATTTAGGGATAGGAATTGGTCGGGTGGAAGCGGTCATGCACTGGATAATTATTCCGGTACTTGTGGTACTAACTCGAGTGACTGCGAGCACCTGCGTTATTGTCAAACAGGTGTCCGTAATAATCACTTTGGCAACCTTGATAGCTAGCGCGATTTTTAATCTTGTCGATAACGGAAACTGCAATTAACAGCGCGATGATTAACCTGGGGACCATGGTTACTATTCTGCAACCCAAGAGCCTTTATTTGACTTTTATCATTGTAGTTAAGGTCTTTGTTTAATTAGCTGAAACATATCCCCCTTTTTCTGAAAAAGCCCCGCCTCTTAGTCGTAATCACCTTCCCCTCTATCAAGAAATAAACTCCGAAATATCTATCAAATTTGAAATGCAAATTTTGATATTGATAATAGCCGTAAGTTCATTGCGACAAATATAAATAGTTTTGGAAACCCACGAGATTTGTGTAAGCCAACGGCCATAATTGCGAATCGCTAGGTTACACCTTAGACTATAGGTCCTGGGATTAACCAAATTAGTTCACGCCTTCTAGGTCTGAACTCATATTTCTGTGACAGTTTTCCATCTTCTTTATTGGCTTTCACTTAAGATATAATGAGGAAGTGGAATCTTGAATATTTAGGTTTCCTTGACGAAGACCAGTTACCTCTTTAACTGTAATCGAGAATGGTCTACTACCATTCTTCTTGAAAGAAAAAGCGCGTAGATGGTACGATGGCAATAAAAACAGTTGGTGTACTTTTTATCAATTTACCGCAGATTGTCGCGATAGGTTCAGTGATCCGGATTTGCAGATATAATTGACCCCAAAAAATTCATAGACAAAAGCAAGGTAAACATAAATCGTTCGCCGATTACCAAACATGCATGGTAGCGGTGTGCGATCGATTGACTCCGAAACTTCCCGAATATGATGAGGTAAACTTGCACACCTTAACTTACTGCCGTGTAATCACCTATCCATCAAAAAGGTCCACAATATAGAATTTCTCTCACCTAGAACAGGTTGCAACAGCTGCGGAGAAGGGTCGTCAATTTGTCAGAAATTTAGACCAGCGCCTGAACCTAAACGATCGTTATTTCCAGATTGGTTTTACAATGCAGCAATTAATAGACAAATAACAAGGCGTAAAAAAGCGATATCCTGATGAGAAGAAGCAGAAGAAGTGCCCGAGGGATAATGGAAGGCCCCATTAAAAGACATATCCTGAAGTAAAATGTAAATATGTTATGTATATTTATAATTCCTGGAAGATCTAAAATCATCGAGACTCTTGTGAGGAAATCACTTACTCTGAAGAACTTTGAAGTGCCTAAACCTGCTCATCATCCCGTGAGCGCGGCGATGGGAAGAATTCAAATCCTGACGCCCTTAACCCAAATAAAAAGGCTACCAGAATCTTTAAAGGACGAACATCAAAAAGGAATACGCCAGAATAATTCTTGTTTCTAGTCGGCTCAAGGAGAGATTCAGCAACATCTTCTAGAACTCTCCTCCTAGTTGGATATCCAGTTTTAGGTCTTAACTCTGCAAAAGTTTTGTTACCGGATTGTATCTGTCATGATAGGAATACTAACGGTCTGCAGAATTCTACTAGCTACATCCTTGTTGTCCACTTGCTCTCACGATCGTGCGTATCAGGATCGTTCTTATTGTAGTTTATCACCTCCTGATGGAAAGACCTGTTTTGACTCTAACTATACCTATTGTGGAGAATCTATAGTTGCCGTAAGCCTGTAAGCTAGTGAGCCTTTTGTTTCAATCTCTTAGCAAAACCTCTAGACATGTGCCTCGTAATGAATCATTAAAATTGCTCTATTTAATAAATTTTTTATTAGGGCAGCTTTCAAATTTAAGTATTTAATTGCTATCAAATGTTATAAAGATGTCTTGGAGATTAGCCTAAGAGTAATCAGCTGATTTTTGGAATGTGAATTCGAAAACAAAAGTGAAAAAATCAGTTTTTTTCTAATTTCTTTGCGAATGAGATTTGCATTATTTAGTTATCATGTTTTCCTTTTGTGAAATAAATTTTACCTATTGTCGAATCAAAGCTCGCATGTAGAATTAGCATTTTAATTACTCTAATTTCAATGCCATACAAGTGTTAGAATTATTGATCTGATTCTACGCTTATATAATTTGCAACATTTTCAAGAAGATGAATAAATGGTTTTTGTGATGCTTTTAGAAATGTAGATTAGTCAATTTTTATTAGAAATAAGAAAACTTTTTCTCATGCAAACCATCCCTTTACAAAAATTTAACATTTGATGTACATTTTGAATCAAGTCAGTTCAGGATGAAAATAATGACATAGTAATTTACTGACGAGTATTTTTGAGGCGCTTGATCCAAGAAAGATTGCAATTTGTTAAAGATTTGTTCTTGTATTTTAATCCAAGAAAGTACTGGTGCCCTGATAAGCTCTCCTTAAGTTAGATAATAATTTAACAAAGATTAGAAAATTTCATAGCTGGTGCCGAAGTTGAATACGAGCAGAATTAATAATTGAAAAATGTGCAGCATTACACCCCATATATGCTGGAAATGGAAAGACAGCGGCCGAGCGAGGTCACTACGACATCCAACTTTAAAATTATGTGTGTTTGGCGAAAGCAAAAACTGCCAAACGCAAAGCGTTCAAGACTTTAAGTAATAAAACCTCACTACAAAGACGTTCAAGACGGTGCCCCAATCAGATCAATATCAAATAAGGTTAATCTTACAATGATAAACATCGCAAGCTGTGTTAACCGACCGAACGCTTAGCGCTTGAGATGTAGTCTAAAATGTACAACATGCTTCTATGAGCGCAGATAACATTCCAGCGTCAGGTAGAAACAAAGCGAGGTTATTTTAGAGATATACGACGAACGCTTCTTGAAGCAGCTGAACGCTAAGCGCTCAGTTTATTACATCGCTTGGAATACGGATTGATGTTAGGTCAGAAATGGCGTTGTAGTAACGGTAGTTTTAAACTATGGTTCCAAACAACACAAAAAATCTCTCAAATGTTTAAAGAGAAAAGTTGTGCATCCAAAATTAAAATTTAAGAAATTTAAATAAGGTGAAAATAAAATTTGAAATCCTATTTACCCTCTATTAATTAAGCCAAAATTCAGAATATTTTGAAAATAAAACCAAGAATCTAACGACCGAATTCGCACAACCACCATAAAATGCTCCCATCGCAATCTGAAAAAAGTTCTCCTAAAGCAGAATAGAAAATAATTTCTCTTTCTCTGTGGCTAAAAAGAAAATGAAGAAATAAAAAATGAAAAGGCAATTAAACCGTTTCATTTTAATTTCTACTTCGTATTTTTCTATGGATAGTTTTCCTTGATAGGGGTGCTATTTGAATGGCGAAACGTGGATGATTGTTTTTACGAATTTTTTTTTATTGTGCTTTGATAATGATAAAAATAGAAAAAATGAATGAAATGCAAGACAGAAGTAATGGAATTTGTTTTAGTTGCATTCTAATTTTTCTTTCCTCTTTTTTTATTTTTCTTTAGACAGGAAAAGAAACTTGTTTCTTTACTTTTTTAGAAGAAAACTTTTTTACAGATTGTATTTGGATCATTTTATGAAGGTTGTCTAAATTTGGTAGTTAGATTTTTGTTTTTTTTTTAGTAATTCTAAACTTTGAGTTGTCGATCCAGACAACATATGTATTTTTTAATGTGCAGACTCTTCCTACCACACTGATAGGTTTTGAGAAAATCCCTATAGAAATTTATTAGTTTATTGAAAATAAAAATCAAACTCGAACCACAAATGCCTTCAACATATTAGGCTGTAAACATCTGAAGTATAATACATTCATTTATCACAAGAAATATTAAACCTATGAACTGGGTTATAATAAAGAGATATGATTTCTTTAAACATAACGTTTTTATTTTACTTTTCCTGTTCAACAAATACATTATAAAGAAAAAAATATTTTTTTCGGAAAAACCACACAAGGTATTATAGAAAATAAGCAGGCAAAAATATTTCATTAAAAAATTATCTTTAAACTCAAAACAGATTTTAATTATTGGAAAAATAAAACTGAACTGAAACTGAACAAATAAAATTTAAGGAAAACAAACGCAAGGTACGTCAAAACACTTTTGACCTCTTCTATCTAAATTACGCGCGCTTTTTCCGATTATAAAAAAGCGACAATAAAATTGCGCCGGTTTCCAAATCAATTCGTATTATAAGGTGTAATAAAATACATCTATTAAAACGATACATTTATCAAGGTAGCTGCGAATTAAGGTTACTGCCAAATAAGAAACAAATATTTTCGTTAAAACCGAAGGAGCTTTAACGAAGTAACAAGGGACGCTGTATTTTCGCATTTCCTCTTTCGAATTTTGCCCAACGAAAATTCGGAGTTACACAATCTGGACGCCTTAACTTTCCTCTGTATATTTGGCCGTCTGTTTGTTTTATAAAAAACGTGGTGTCTTATTTGATCGGCTGGTTTAAATAGCATATCCCGTTTAAGTTTATCGAAAGCGGTTAATGCTCCATACAATTGAGACTCACTGGGTGCGATTATAAAAACATCTACTGGATTGAGCACTCTGCCGCTCTGACCAACTTGAGTATTCGTATGAGATTTTTGTTTATAATGCTCGGCTGTTCCAGTCCAAGAAGCGTTACTTGGAGCTAGTATATAAACCTCGTAGAGATTACTCGGCGTTTTGGTGGTAAACCAAGCAGGACGCTCACCTCCCTGCAAACCACTACGTTTGACAGAGCCAACAGCAGAAATGTAATTATAACTAGAATCCGTAAATCGTATGATAATATCGCTATCTTCTTCAATATGAACATCTGGTTGCACATTTTGAACTGAAGAAGATGAAGAGCCTGCAGCAGATGATTTCCTTCTTTGTCGTTGTGGCACTTCATTTCCAGTAGATCCTTCCGCATCTAATTTTGACAAAAAGAAAAAGATTGATTAAAAATAGGAAAAACTAAGCATTTGTTAATCTAATATTTAAACGCGACGATGAAACCGTAAAAAATATGCCCTGACTTTGAATGATTTCCCAAAAAAGTAATTCAACCCAAATTGTCAAAACAAAACTGTTGAATCGTCGAGTAAAGGGGATTCCTTTTTGATCAGTACTTAAATTTTAAATCAGAAATATTAAGTTTTTACTTAGGACGACGAATTTTTAAATTAAAAAGACACGCTTAAGAATACTGAATTCTCATCCTTTCGGTTTGAATTTTCTACATAAAAATATAAGTTTGAAGCAAAAATGGCGTTTTATCAAAGAAAGTTGCAAGTTTTATTCAAATAGATGAATTTTCGTTTTCATTAAATAAAGATTTCAGTTTACTTTTCAGTGCCTAAATATGAACTTCAACCGGAAATTTAATTTTCTACAATTCTCTATAAAAAAAACGGAACAGCTATACAGGGTGTCCCAGAAACCGCGGACCGCCAAAAACCAGGATATTGCTTTTTAAATTTTGAGCAGAAAAGTCCTTTGTCATTTTTCGAAATTCTCAAAAATAAGCGAGATATTCAATTTTTTTTTTTGGCCAATCAGTGCGTTTGGTGGGAACAGCACCAGTGGCGTAACAGCGGTCATGGGCCCCCAAAAGAATTCTGTTTGTTTATTTATGTTCGAATTGTAACAATGCTTGATGATGAGGATCTGTTTTTCATTTTCAATTCACGTGATTGTAATTTTTCCAAATTGCAAAAATTTTGTTAAGTTCGAAATCGCAAAAGGCAAAACGATCAATTTTGTTTAAAAAAAAAACTCTCAGAAAAATTACAATCTCGCGAATTGAAAATGAAAAACATCTCGTCATCATCAAGCATTGTTTCGATTCAAACATAAATAAACAAAAAGAATACTTTCGGGGGCCCATAACCGCTGTTACGCCACTTGCGCTGCTCCCGCCAAGCGCGCTGATTAGCCAAAAGGAATATTGAATATCTCGCTTATTTTTGAGAATTTCGAAAAATGGCAAAGGACTTTTTTGCTCAAAATTTAAAAAGTAATGTCCTGGTTTTTGGCGGTACGAGCATTTTAATTTGCATTTTAATTCTAATAAATTGACTATTAATTAAAGTAATTAAATTTTAATCAAAGAAAATTTAAACAAACACTTGAATTTTGAACCCTGTAGATGAATTTTTTTAGCAAAAAGGATATTTTTTTTAAAATAAATAGAATAAAAGTTCTTTTAAAATTTAGAAAAATATGTTTTTAACAAGATGAAATAATTTTTTAACATTGTAGTTGTGACGATTTTCTTATTCCGTCAACATCTATATAACATATATTGTTAAAATAAATTAGAGTTCAAGCACATTTACAAAGAAAATATGAACATGTTCTAATTTAATTATCCAGTTCCTCAAGAAAGATGCCCTTGGTTCATGTGAAAATAAGTTTTAGAAATCCAACGTGTAATTGACAAGATTAAATTATTTTGTTTATTTAATATCTAAATCTATAAATAATAGTTTCCTCACATACACACTTCACACAAATTCCTATATACTGGTGCGACATACAATAAATATAAAATGGTCAAAATAATAAATTAAGTAAAATTCCGTCAACACGATTTCAATTGGACCAGGCAAAAATATAGCAGAAAGTCGAGTATCAACCTTTAGTTCAATTAAATAGAGAATAGCATATAAGATCAATCAGCAAAATTGGTCATTTTCAATAATTACGTGAGACAATAAAAATACCTTGATTATGGCACATCAATATAACAATAAGAAACGATACCTTACTTCAAATTCTAACGGTTAGAAGGTAGAATTTTGTTGACAGGATGATGACAAGAAAAAGCGAGGAAAATCTTTATGCGATCGAATACAATTAGAGCACGTTATCCGCAGAATCTCCTTTCGACCAAGATTGTAGTTCATCCTTGATTAGAATTCGAAGTTCATCCTTCTATAAAATTCTGCCGTTGATGGCCCCAAAGGCAATTGATTCAAGATCGAAAAATAAAACTGGGGCTTTCGCGTGCCCTATAAACAAAAATACCGAAACACGTTTTATGTTCACACTCTAAATTAAATTATTTTTTAACTCAACACACTCAATGTCGGCAATTACAAACTACTCACCCAGAAACGCTAGGAAATCACAAACTCACAACAAAAATTTATACAACAATCACGATCGCACGCAGAGCGTCGTCTGAGTTCGTATCGGAATTCTTGAAATAAGTCCCCCCTTCTCTCAGCTTCGCATGTCTACAAAATCGCAAACCTGTCGCTAATTCCCATTGACCACTCGCAGATTATTATAATAGGTTGACATAACACACATTTCTACGCACCAATCAATCTACGTCGATTATTAAGCTAAACAGGATAATTACTTAAACATCGTCGGTTACAAAATGCGGGAACACTTCAAATTGCAATGTGTTGATCGCCTCACCAGTCATTTTTAGTGAAAACTAATTAAGTTCGGATATAACCAGTTAAGTCCAGCTAAAACCAGCTAAGTCCAGTGAAGACTAGTTAAGTCTACTTAGATCCAGCTAAAACTAGTTAGGTCCAGGTAAATCTAGTCAAGTCCAGCCATAAACAGTTAAAACCAGTTAAAAACAGTTAAAACCAGTCAGATCCAGTTAAAACTAGTTAAGTCCAGCTATAAACAATTAAGTTCAACTAGATCCAATTAAAAATAATTAAAACCATTTGAGTCCCGTTAAACCCAGTTAAGTCCTGTTGAAACCAGTTAGTCCAGTTATGTTCAGTTGAGTTTAGTTAGTTAGAAGTTTCTAATGTGTCCCCTAAGGGTTCACATTTTTCTTGCACCTTCTTCCTATTCCTTAACACACCTCCCACACA
>JAAAKG020066384.1:0-17561 GCA_010014905.2 Druon quercuslanigerum
GAGTTGATCACTACACTCTCAACGGGGGGAGGATGTTTGGGAACATATATGTACGTCAGTATGCGGGTTTATAATTCCTGAGCTATTTACAAAGGTATGGCAATTGTAAAACTACGAATATTCTTTCGTTATATGTAATTCCTGGAATGCACGATCAGGTACAAGGGTCATGTACTCTCGCAGATTTAGGGGTTTATAGTTGAACGAGTGAGGAGCGAGAAAAGAAGGAAGGCAGTTTGTCAACCCGGCTCACACGGTACGCACGTTATTCATCTTTGATAAATAAATTCACTTACATACAAGTTTCATATGTTTATTACTTCATTTACTGAACGAAAATGTATTCGAAATAAACATAATTATTCTCGCGAAAGTAAATTTAACGAGAAATACCTTACGGTTAAAACACACTTCGAGTTGAAAGTATCATCAATAGTTAGATAGCCACGTGTTAAAGGAAGCTTTTTTTGATTATCATGACACATTAATTTGAAAGAATCATCAGTGAATAGCCACGTGTCAAAGGTAGCTTGACTTTGACTTTCATCATTATTTAAATTATTTTCCTAAACACCCCCTACCTCTTTTGAAGGATGAGGGGGTGAATTAACACTGGACGTTGGCAATAAAGAAGTCGCAATATGTCTAAACATTAAGTTTTGTCCATTTAAATCAGCTACCGACGGCACTGGTAGTTTTGTGATAGAACAAGGATTTTTAATATTGTTTTGAAAAAACTACATATTCTAACGTGTTTGAATCATGTCGAACTGATCTCAACGTTTGGCATGTTTTTCTAAACAATCAGCAAGGTGCCTCAAAGTCGGCATTGCAATCTATCCCGTTTTGGAACCAATGATTCATAAAACGAACAATTCACATATCTACCCCTTCTAAATTAAACAATTAAGCATGCCAATAGAAATAAAATAGGAAAAATTCACCCTTTTATTGACTTACTTTGATTTGAAAATTTAAAGATAAAATAAGGGCGAACCTTGAGGTGGAATAGATACAAGAAATGGAACGCGGATTAGTGCTGAATCACTTCTCACTTAACATTTTTGTTTATAGTCGCATAGTTTTTTCACTCACGAGTCTGAAAGGACCTCAAAGGGAAAAATCTACTTTAAGAATTTGATTTGCGCGCGAATGACAAAGATAATTTCTGAACTAGATGGTAGTATTAAATGAAGTCAAGCCGCTGACCAGAATATCGAGTCTCGAAGGAGTAGAAAAGTGAAAAATTTTGGAAAATAAATGAGAGTGTATTTGATGATTATTGGTAGAAACTGAGAGAGTAGAGATAACGCTTTGTTCTCAAAAATTTTGAAGGAAGGCATGGTGTGAAAAAATTGAGAGAAAGACGTGGGACATGCAAGACGAGACTGCAAGAGACCGATGGTCTAATAAGATTAAGGACCTAATCTAGGAGATTTAGGAGGCTAAAACATAAATGCATAAAAATATTATTTAGGCAAAGATAATTCGAAAAACGAGGAATATCGAATAACATAAAATCATAAAAGCGGAAAGTATCAAATTCCTCAAGAAATCTGTTTACAGCTATGTTCGAAGAGCCATGATCAGTTTTATTATTTGAAATAAAAGGTGATTTCATAAGAAATCTTTATTTTTTAATTTGACAGAAATTAAGGAGAGAAAATTTCGTAAAAACTTAAATCAAACAATTTTTCGGAATTTTGTACTGGCAACATTTGAAAACTTTTTATGAAAAATTGTATGGTTTTACAATGTATGATTTCATCTGTGATACCTCAAACTCTTAATAAAATTTAATTTTTATTTATGAAAATATTAATATTACAAAACGAAATCCCGCAATTTAATTATGGCCCATTGTACATTAATCTTTATACATTTGTTGTCCTTTTCCAGAATTCAGTTCACAATCATCTCGGAACCGCAATGATGCTCCAAAACCTCCTTCAGATGGTCAGTATCTTTATAAAAATTATAATAAGATAATTTGAATTTATTTATATTTAGGTTTTAGTATGATGAAAATAAGAAAGATACTCAAGTAATAATGTAGATTTTTTTAGTTTTTCTGTCATGCTTTTTTCATTTAAACAATTTCATTGCAAGCTAAAATTACGAGCTCAGGATTACATATATTTTTAATTCACTTTCTGATTTTTTACCACCAAACCACGTTAAACCTTCTTAATTCAAACAAATCGAATCCTTAAACTGGAATAATAACAAAACTAAAAAGATTTTTGACAATTTGGTAATTAAGTACAAGGCTTTGGCTTCAATTTAGACACTTTTAAAATATATATAGCAAGTCTGCTTTAGTTGATACAAACTTCCATAAATCACTTAAATTTCCTATCCTTCTTAAAAAAAAAACGATTGGTAATTTTAAGAAGCATGACCATTTTCAGTAAAAAGGGGAGCATTTCGAGAAGAAACACCCCTTAATATTTTTGAGTTTCTTCATTACATAGCGACACCAAAAAGAACCCAAGACATCAGGGTTGTAATATAACCTCAAAATAATTAATAGCACTTCGTTTTTTCTGTGAGAGTCAGTATGAAACTTTGATGTTTCATTAAATTTGATAGTTTTTTTCTTGTAATTTTACAGAATTAACCTTGAAACAAAATTGGAAGGTCAATGATGCTGTGGTACCTCTTTTAAAAGGGAAGAAAAAATCTCCAGAAACGTCAAATGGTCAGTACTTTTACGAAAATGAGGCTCATCCTGAAATAATAATAATTTTGATTTATATTTTATTTCCAATTTATTTAATTAATATTTTAAAATTTAATTTCTTTTTCTTTAGTTTCGTTGAAGGGCCTTAAATTTCAATAAAATAAAATAGGTTTATTTCGAATTTATTATCACCATATTATACAACAATTATCACTAATTACAATAACGTGAATTTTTGGAACAAATTCGACAGAAACCAAAAATAATGAAATTTCTTACAAAATAAGGTGGGAAACAGAAAAAGGGACGGAAAAAGAAAATAGATAAAATACAAAATACAAAATACAAAATCAATTATTCCGTTTATGATGTTGAGTTCAAAACTTTGAGAGAGCAGTTTTTATAAAGTACTTGATTTATAATATCAGTTCCTCAAATGATGTGTTTCAAAACTTTAAATGCAGCTTTTGCGGCTTATAATCTATAGATTGCTTTCCCGGTTTTCAAAATGAAAGATCATGAACGGCATAATCCATGATTCTCATTAAAATTTTTGATTTCCTACTATAGAAAATGTGTCAGCCTACCAAACATTTGAGGCCCTAATTCTATTTTTTGACTGCTTTAAAATATTGGATAAAAACTACTTTCTTCCTATCAAAATATATTGTGGGTATTGAAAGACAATATAGTTTTTTTCTTTCACAGCGACATCTATGGAGTACAGGGGCTATAAACCTCCTGCTCAACCACCGGTTGCCTTATCTGGTCCGGCAGACATATTTAATGCAAAATTTGGATCTACACCTGCCGAACCTGTGCCACCTAAATTGTATCGTGCATCATACAAATTTGTTACACATCATGTTCTGAAATACGAAGTACGATATTCATCGCCTCTTCGCTTTTCGACTATAAACACTAATGGGACATTGTATCCTGTAGCAGTAAACGTTAATGGTGACATTCTAGGACTTTATAGGACTTCTGCCAATGACCTTGTAAGAATATTTGATGAAAGCACTAAGATCCAGTTGACCGTAAACATTGTCACTGGCCAGGTTAAGCCTTATAACCAAGTTTTTGCGACAAATGCACGACCTCTACCCTTGAGGAAGTCTTAAGGGTTGCCTTGAATTTTGTAATTAAACACAAAAGAGAATATTTCAAAATTCAGGATCGTTTGAAACTCAAATAAAAAATGGTATTCCTAATACCAAGAAAATATATTTTACGTTTATTTCATTATAAACCTTTTCATAATACAAAAAATACTAAATAACAATTTGTGTTAAACAATTGTTGAAATATTGAATGAGGAAAATTAATTTCTAAATAAAACAATGATTCTTTGTTTGAAAAACCAAATATTTAAATCCGAAACAAATGTGATTAATTTTCTTTATAAAAAAGAATAGATAATTTTTCTACCTGAAAATATAAATTTTAACAGGAAAAAATAATTTTTGACACAACAGTTGAATTCTGAACAAAATAGTTAAATACTCGACTAAAATAGAATAATTTGCAAAGAACTAATAAGAATTTTCAAGAAAATTGTTGCTACCAAATAATAAAATCCGTTATCACAAAAGATGTTTTGTCGCTATTTCTATTATTTTCGTTTAGTTTATAAGCCTATTATTCTCTGTTTATTTATATCTTTAATTGTTAAATACATTTGACAGCATTACGTTCGCACAAAGATGCTGCTATACGAATTTGAAATAATTTTTTGCTTTCTATTTTGCATCAGCTTTTTTCAGTACTTATTTTTCTTCGTTTGACAAGTATCATTACCAGGCTAAAACAGTTTTTGTCTCCTGAAAATTTATATAATAAATTATACAATTGAACCGCTGGTGACAAAAGGGGATACGCCCGAAACGCCGTCGTTTTACTTGGCCCCTGGTTTTTTTTGTTTCATGTTGAATTTTAATTTTTGAATAACATATTCCATAAGGACATTTTAACGCGCATATTTCTAATCCTATAAATGAATTTAATTACTTTATTAGTTTTCTAAATAATCAAGAAAATGTTTCTTTTTTCTGCAATCGCTAAATTCGAATTTTTTGTGTTTAACTCGCCGTAAGATTTAAAGTCAAGTTTTAAAGTCACTATTGATTTAAGATCTCAGTGCTGTCCTGTACGCATGCTAGTTTGTCCTGAAATATTAACGTCTGTATAACAGCGGACGATTGGAAGTGCAAGACGGCCACCTTATTTTTAATAACAAATTATTAAAGTTAAAACTTACATAATATTTATATAATGACTAGTACGATTTCTTTATAAAAAATTAAATCATTTTCATCGCCATTTCAGTGTTGTCTTCGGCAGAATTATTTTGAGTAAATTGCAAAAAATAATTTTCAAAGCATTCCTCTCCAGGGGCGCTTAGAAAATTAAAAAGACTTTTTACTTCTTTGATGATCTTTTAGTTTAAGATTAGTGGTGAACAAAAAAGTTTCGCTTACTTTTCAACAGAATCTCTACATTTTAAAATTCCGCGGAGTATCAAATTTTGCTGATGATACTCTCCGAAGTCCGAAAACTGTTTTTAAAGTTTTTCTTGATAAGCAATTGGAACATTTTCGAGACTTTTTCTCGGAAGCAAGCTTCAGCAACTTTGTAAATTCTCTCTGGGATTTATTTTTCTTTTACAGTGTTCATTATAGTTTTAGACTTAGTAATATATTCCTTTCCCTACAATTTAATGGATAAGTTTTGTAAACCTATTGATTAAAAGAAGGAGCAAATAAAAATAAACATATGCTCTTTTGTTTTTGTGGCTGGCTTGACCATTCAATCGTCCGCTGTTATACAGAGTTTGATATTGCAGGACGAGCTAGCACGCGTATGGGACAGCTCTGAGATCCTAAATCAATTTGAAAAAGATTGAATTTGATTGTATAATGGATAAGATTGGATTTTGATTGTATTGTATTGCGGATCAAATAGTATTGTGAATAAATTTGAACTTTTGATAGGATTTTGCACTGCTTTGTTGGAGGAATTGGATTGTGAAGTAGACAGTATTTAATTATATTGGATTGATTAAATTTATAAATTCAATTTATTTGGTTTGAGGATTTTACTGTGGACAGAATTATGGATAAGATAATGTGCTTTTATCGTGAATTAGATTGTAGATCGCATGGTAATTAGGTTTTGGATTTAATTGGATTGGATTGCACTGCATTATATTCGATTGGATTGGATGGGCGACATGGGCGTGGGGGTGGGCATTGAAATTAAATAAAATAGACTTAGGAATTTTTCAAGTGCACTTTTGCAAAAAGAATTTGCTACCATTAATGGATTGCTTTACTTTGTCACGAAAAACACTAAAATGCATATCAGCGCTTATATGGTAGGAAAAAGTTCATCTAGAAAAAATATAATACAAGTGTTAACTAATGCCACTAAATAATGGTAGCTAATTTTACTTTGTTCTTTATAGACTAGATTCGGCGTGTTTGAGAAATTTTATTGCAATTCGCAGACGTCTGGAAAACGACAAAAACTGGCAAAAAATTCTGTATTCTTTTGCATTTGTATGAAACTCGGTATAATGAAGTTTTTGCAGTCGCTGCTTTCGAATCTGAAGTCACCAGTTACAAATTATAAAAAGCGGAGAAAATATAGTTCAAACAAATGCGAAATGTTAATTTATTTTTTGATAAAATTCGACACTTTTAGGTACTTCAGGTGGACGTAACTACGCCTGTCATCAAAACTTAATTTATACAATTGCGAAGAACACAAAAATGCAAATGTTTCTTTAAAACTTTAAATTTTAATGTTTTGTTTTATTTTTATCACTTTTATTCTTAAAGCAAACAATTCACAGTATAAAATATATTTGTTAATTGCAAAATTTTTTAAGATATATATTTTGTTCATTTGCATAATTTCGAAGATTGGCACAAACATTACTTGTCTCGATTAAAACGTGCAGGAACTCCCTCTTACAGAAATTAATTAATTTATTTATTAATTTATTTAATTTAATTTAATTAATTTAAATTAATTATTTATTGTAACAATTCTCAGTGCTAAAAAAATTAAATGACTTTTGGATTCATGTCAATACATTTCTGCTTATTTATCATTATTTGTTATTTCAATTTTACTCTAACTATTGACATCCCCGCTGTCTAAAATAGAGGTTATGGCTTAGCTAAAATTTCAAATGATAACACATAAAAATTTTTTCCTGAAATTTACAGAAAGTGTTTTCGATACATTTTTACAGATTATTTTCTTAAATATTTCTGCAGAAATTCATTTTCAATTTTTCATAACTCAAATTAATGTTATTTGCCAACGAAAATGTAATAAGTGTGATGACTTTTTTACATAAAATGCTTCCCAAACTGTAAATCACAGAATATCATTAAATTTGGCAATGCTTGAACGTTTAGAAAATAGGCATCCAAAAAATGTACATATGTTATATATATGATGAGCAGCCTCTTGAGACTATGGTAATTTTTTCTATGTGACGACAGTGGTCTAATGCATCTCTTCCGCTAAATTTTCGATGGAAAATATATGGAGTAATCAGTATGTAAATATCTACTTATGAGCTTGAATGCACATTATTTTTGGGCACGTTTGCATTTAATTTTGAAGGAATTTAAAAATGGATAAAATTAAAAGAAAGATACATTTTTTACCTCGTTTTAACATTTCAAGAATCACGATAACAGTGAGAAGCAACTTAAAACCGTATGAGAAGCCACTAGGTCAAAATTGATGGCTTATTTGGTAATTTAGAAAAATTTACTTCGTTCGACAGCAAAATATGTGATGCCGAGCATGTCGTGAAGCAACATCTAAATTTGTTTCTCAAGATTAAACTACCGTTTTGTTATGAGAAATTTTCCCTTATTCGCAAATAGCTATAAAAATATAACGTGACAGAGCGAAGGCAGTAAAAGAGGCTGTAAAAAAATATTTCCTATAGTCGTTTAATGCTTCGATCACACAAAAAAGGAAATACCTGCATACAAAGAGGCTCACACACAAAAACATACACATATCCTTAATAAAACTAACAGAGTGAAAGATGCTGACCATTAGGCAGCATATATTAATAGAGCAGGGTACTATCTGACGCTAGGAGAATTCTAGATCGCAGCGAGAGGTGGTTTATCTTGACTCTTCCAAGATCCTTCAGATACTATGAACTATCCTCCACACCATAGGAGATCAAAGCATTTTGGAGAGAAGTCTGCGAAGTCGAGCATTCACTAAAAAAAGACTTAATCAACATAAATGGCTTCAAGGAGCTATGCGATGCCCCCGTAACACCTGTGGAAGAATGCTCAACTTTCACTGCAGAGGAGATCAAAAAATTCGCAGGAAGAACAGAGAACTCTTCCGCTCCAGGACCAGATGGTATCAAAGCCTTCTGCTTGGAAATATCAACTTCAACCCAGTAGCACATGGACCGCATTTTCACCTTATATATAAATTCAGAAGAGCCCATTTTGGAGTAGTTGGTGGAAGTGCGCACAGTACTCTTATCAAATATAGGCAACCTAGCTCATCTTCAAAATTATAGGGCAATTACTAGTTTAAACTAACTGTTGTGACTATTGGAACTGAGAGTCAGAAATGTACCAACAAAGCGGCTCAAAGAAAGGCGTACTAGGATGTCCGGAAAATCTGCTTATCGACCGATGTGTCTGCAAATACGCATAATTCTACCAGTGCTATATATTGATGGCATGGATTGATTAGCGGAAAGCTTGCGATTCAACCTCCCATAAAGTGATCATCTGTATGTTGGAAATCGTAAAGGTTTATCCGCACATCGTGAGGTGAATAGAGAAATTGATGCTGCTTCAGAACACCAGATTTGCTATCATATCTGGAAAACACCATGTGACAACTAACAGCGTGACCTTTCCGAGAGGTGTGTTTCAGGGCGATACCACTAGAACGCACCTTTTTTTCTCGCATTAGTGCCACTATCTCTTGCTCTTCTATATTCTAAATGTTTCTTTTGTCGCAAAATGTGCATTAAATTAAGCCCAAGACTTAAAGAAAGTATGAAGATCGTTTCAATAGAAATCCTTATTGGCTTAGAACTAAAATTAAGTCAATAATATGACTTATTTTCAAATATTCATATTAAAAGAAGTCCCAGTATGCTTATCAAGATAGAAAGATCTTAGCAGATTGAAAGGAAACGATATTGAAGCTAAAGTTTAGCCCTCACGATGCGAGATTCAAGAATCTAACGTCTTCTTGCAGTTTAGATGTGACGTAACACGAACCGGAAAATATTCATAGTAGTTCATTGAAAGTATTATATCTGGTTCGACCTGATCTATTTAACTTTACTGCTCCACAATATTCTCAACCATATTCGTGGTAAACACATCTCATCATATACTTTTGTTATAGCGGTTATTCATCACACAGTCTCAGTCCTAATCGAAATTCTCGTCGTCACCTAACCCTATAAAAATCTGGACTTGTGCCGTGGTACATTCTAATTTCATCCTTTTTATCAAACGGGATATTTGGCCATGTATCGTGAAATGCGGAAATAAAGAAAAGAACATCTGCGCAATTATACTTTAGTTTCTCTCATGATGCTAATGGTCCTCTCACACAATCAGACATACCGGCAGATTATGAACAGTTGTGTACACAGGTAGGTTTCCTGCTAATTTTTTCCGACCATGCGATGCTTTACTCCAGGCAGGCGGTCCAACGCCCATCGGGTGATGATTCAAGTACATTTAGTATCTGAGAACTGTCTTGCCTTACTTGTATAGATATGAGGTAGGGGTCTCCAACGCTTGATTCTACATCCATTTTCATTCCCAGGCCCATATGTCGATTATATTCAGACTTAAAACAGAACTGTCAAAAAGGATTCATATCCTTTACCGGAGTTAAAGTGACTAAAAGACTTGCTTCTTATTCAGCGGAAAATATAGGGTGTTCGAAGTTGAGCTTCATGAACCGATCTCTTCCAACTAATTTTTTCTTTTCAGGGGTCATGAGTTATCTCTCAGTTTCCCATCGAAAAGAAAACTGGCAAATCTTTAAAAGTGTCAGTCGATACATGGTCAGCTTGCACCAGTGGATTGTCGAAGCCCTAGGTATGAGGTTATTGCGAAAGCTTTTGTTGTGTGTGCGCCATGGCATAAATACGTAATCCAAAGTTGTCTCTGGGTTCTCTATCTAAGTTGCAAATGCATTTTTGAATCATTTTACAGATCGAAACATGTGTAATAGTGTAGTGAATAAGGTAATCGACTGATATATAGTCTATACCGTCAACATAGGTAATATCTGTTTATATTATGCTTCAAAACGACATTATTATTATTATTGCACCATTAGGCCATTCCCCTAAGCTTTCAGATGAAAAAACTGATTGTGCTATTACGGCAAAACGAGATTTTCTTAGGAATAAGCTAAAGGAATTATTTTCTATGCATACTTTTTCCTGCGAGGAGGGGGTGTTAATGCATGGGGGCAACTTCTCAATGATATTCCGTTTTTCAGTGAATAGGTATTAAAGAGTTCAGGAAAGAATTTTTTAGATTCATTGGATGGCCTCCATAAATCTAAAAAATTCTATCCTGAACTCTTTTCTAGCTATTCGTTGAAAGATTGAAACCATCATTCTTTTAGTCTGAAAGCTTGGTCTAAAGATGTTGTGAAAATCGCTCAAAAAAACATATAATTGACCTTTTTTGAATTCTGGAAGCATTACTACAATTTTTGTTTTTCGAAAAATTAAAATTGCTGTTTGTTTCTTTAATTAAAGCTGATTATTATTCATTAGAAACAACTGTTCATCAAAAAATGTGCAATAACTACTTTTGTCATTTTCACTCCACCCTAATAAATATGTCTGAAATAACCAATAAAAGTATATCAGAAATATAGAAATTAATAGAAATGAAATGATTATTAAAACGCAGTGCTAAATATAACAGAGCTACACAGAATGAAGTTGTCGGACCTGGGTATGAGACACATATACCTGAGACGATCCGTCATATTCTCATAATTTAAATTAAATCTCAATGCTACGGGTGAATATTTATATTGATACGCCTCTGTCTCATAAGTGGACAAGCGGGTGGAACGAAGGGGTCATTTTTAATTGGGAATAGCGCGGGACCAATGCATTTTTAAATATTGGAACCGGGACCGGTACCAATTCACTTCTTTCAAAAGTCTCAACGTTGTGAGACGCGTTTGGCTCCTCATATGACCAACTGCACATACCAACATCATACTAAGATTCTAAAAAGAAACCCACTAAATTAAATTTTCCTTCAAATATTAAATAACTTGTCCTAATTCATTATTTTTAATTAGGATAATGAATGTGAGTTTGTGAATATTTATAAAACAATAAATGAGTAATGTGTGTCACAACCCTGCACCTCATTTTACTAGAAGGTATAATTTTAAAATCTTATTGCCCTTTAAATTCCCTGGCGTACTAAAGGAACCGGAAGGGGACTCTACAAATTACTCTCAAAGAATACACTAAGTCCTTCTTTGCTTCCTTCTTCAAAAACAAAAAAAAAACAATAATATCAACTTTTAAATTGTTGAAATTCGGATTCTATATTAAAATTTCCATTAGAAACTTACGGAATAATCTCAATAATTTTTCTTGCAGCGTTAAAAACTTAAAAAAATAAAATACCTGTCATATACTTGAGCAGAAGGCGCCTTTAAGTGCATCTTCTTTCAGTAGCAGTTAATATGCGTTCGGACGTTAACTTTAGGATGCTAGCGCCACGCAGTGGAAACCTCAGACAACAACGCTGCGATGTAAGTGAGAGCATTCTAGCAGTGTCCTTGAGGTTACGAGACAACATTTTTACAATCTACTTGCTAATTTAAAACATTAGCTTATTTTTTTACGTTAATTTAATGATTAAATATATTCATTTACATTTATTTGCCAATTTTTAATTTTAATTTCAAACTTCGCGCACAACATACTACTTCAACTATTATGGATGCGCTTTAAGTTACCTTCAGCAGAAGTTAACCAAATTTTTTAAAATTTGTAACGTTCCGAACTTCAACAATTTAAATTTTGATCTTGCATTTTTTTTTTAATTTTTAAAGAAGGGACCGAAGGGGGACACAGTGTAGTCTTTAAGGGTACTATGTCTAGAGGATCCTTGCGGTTCCTTTGTTCCGTCAGGGTTCGTATATGCTGATCAGTGATAATCGTGAGAAATCGTTTCCTGAGCGGATAATATCTTCTCTTCTGTACGAAAAACAAAGCATAAAATGGCATATGGGATATCCATATGACAGATTAGGTACCATCACATTCTACTGAGGTATGATCGTAGGTGCCCAGGTGAAAAAATTATATATAATTCATATATAGTGGACAAAACGTTAAAATTATCGATTTGTTTATATAGAAAAGTTCATGAAATAAATGAAAAATATTATTTTCTTCTCAACTATATATAAATTATATATAACTTTTTCACCTCAGTATCATAACTTTCTGCCAACTGTGTCGTTAACAATACGAATATTAATTTCAAATTCCAACAGTTTGTTTTAAAATTAATCCACCTTTTTAGATGGACAATGCAATTGGTGGGTTTAAACATTGCATAATAACATCAAAATTATGCTACCCTGTCATTCATTTTTAAAATAACAAGTTTGGATACTTTAATATGCATATTTTTTGGTATATTTTTTTTAATTATATGAGGCCATAAAAATTTACAATTATAATCATCACAAATAAACATGGTAAATGACTGAGATACAAGAATTTAAATTTGATGAAGTTTCCGCTAAAATGATAAGCAGAAGGAGGGCTTTTCCGATGAGTATAAGTATATGTACGGTATTGTATGGTATTACATCATATTGTATCACTTTGTGTCATATTGTCTATATATTTTACCATATTCTATCATTTTGAGTCATATAACTTCATACTGTATGATACTGTATCATATTGCACCATATTGTATAATGTCTTACCACATTGTACCATATTGTATTATATGGTAGACACACTTCATTGCATTGCATCATGGTGTATCTTAATGTATCATATTACATAATATTACATAAAAATGTGTCATACTTTATCATAAACAGGGTGATTATTTTATTCTGAGAAATCGAAATCTCTCAAGAAATACGCATCTAACGAAAAAAATGTCCTAAATAAAAACTGTTTATTTTTGAAGAGGAAAAGCGACATCGAAAAGGAAAAGCTTATCCCACACACTAGCCCCCGGTTGCGGGAGCGGGAGGAAGGGCAGGTGGCAACTTTCAAATTTCAAACTGAAACCGATATTTTTCATTGTATATTTAGATTCCCTATAAAAATACAGTCATCTTTCCAACAAACTTTTGGCCGTAGTGCAGACTAACGATTTCTAAATATCGCGAAGTTGTCCTGTCAGCTGCTTGATGCCGAAGACACGCTTTCCACGACTCTTTTACTTTACTGCATACCACACATTTTCTATTGCATTTGCATCTGGGGATTTTTAGGACTAGTTCAAGACAGTGATCATATCTTCCCCTTGTCACTGACTGCAGAGGCTACTGCGGTGTTTTGGCTTGTTGTCTTCCTGAATTATCCATTCAATGTTTCCTTGCCTTAACCATTTCCCTGTAGACTTTATCAGAGCCGTCTGATAGATTTCAAGAATCTTTTTGGCACCTGCCAATTAGCAGGTTCTCGCAGCATACTGCTACTATTTTTTTCAACCACGTTGTTCGTAGATATCACTCCACGCAGGCTCAATTCTTCGTACAATCCTTTTGTTAAGCACAGCTGTAAAGATCTTACACAGTGTGTTCTGATATGTTATTGGCCTGTAATTCTCTGGGTTAGAGAAATTGCACCTTTCGGTAGTAAACTATAGTATTGTGCGTCCTAACGCCAATTACTGCGAAATAGGCGTTTCGAACTTTAAACATGTGGCGAATGTGCGGTCTAAATATCGGTGTTCGGAATTAACCTTCTTCTCTGCATCATCTCGTCCTCCAGCAGAAAAGCGCGTCGTACCCCTGAGTGATTTTTTCAGCTCTTTAGTAGTAATTGGTGAACATTCTCTTTTACTGGAATCTACCTCTATGAGCTTGGGTGGGTTTTGAAAGAAACAGCTTGAACGCTGACGAGGCTGTATTGGTCAGAAAGAAACTATTGATTCTCCCTGATCCATCTTTCCCTCTTCTGTATTTACCTCCTTGCGTTAGATGGCACCCGTATTTTGTCCACAATAGGCTGCTTTATTGTCAGCAGCTTTGACTTGCTTAGTGTGTGATTGAAGGTTCTCAGTTCTTGGGCGAACTTTCGAATCTTTTCCGTGAAACTGTTCTATTTTTAGTTAAAATTATCTAATCGAATTTTTCATTTAAAATTTCCGGAATTATTGAAAAGTGTACAACAAATTAAACTGAAAATACATTTTACTGATATTGATCATACAGTTTTTTATTTGAGATACACAACATGCTTAGTATTTATTTGCTCTCCAATAAGGTTAGTCACAACATTTATTTGAAACTTTTCAAACTACTCTCAAAGAGTGGTCGCCTCGATGCCAATTCGAATCAAGAAAGTAGTTACCCAACAACCAGGCTGTAAGGTTTAGGCTGACCGTTTCTGAGGTTTACTGCTATCTGGAGCTTCTCATCATTATCATACAGTTTCATAACGATATTAAGATTAAGAACATAAATTCCAATAATGTAATTATTAACGGTTACTGCTACATGCATATTTTTCAGCGGTTTTATATTCATAAAGCGTGGAGCTGATGTATCTGATATTTCGCACTTCAGACCCAGCTTTTCATCAAATTCGAATAATGTTTGAAACAAAGGAGAAGGCAAAGGTCCGGCGGAGCTAAAGATAAATCTGGCATTAAATATTTCTTTTAATTCATATTTTATATTATCCTTTCCAATAATTTCTTTAGCGGGCGGTGCATATCCCCTGGGCTGCATACTTAATTCTGCAAAAGGAAAAAGAAATTATTAACTTTTGATACCCAAGATATATTTTCACATGAACTAAATGCGTCTTTTCAGTATATCAAAGAGGTCAAAAATATAGAGCAAGGACATCGAAATTCGTGAAGGATGACACACTTATTGTAGTCCGAAATTAAAAAGTGCACAGAGAAAAATGGTTTATGCCGATTATGATATCCGTATTTGGGATTCAAGAGAAAAATCTGTAGACCCATAAGATTTAGATGTTAAGTTTTTATAATCCAGGATTTTAAAGACTATTATCCATAATTAAGTGCTTAATTAATAATGCTGTCTGAAATTTTAAAATCCCAGATCGGAAATAGTATAATCAATTTTATCACTGTGTGGTGTAAAATAAACTAATCTTTCTATGAAAAATATCCAGTCTTTTAAAATAATATTTTAAGATTATCAAATATAAACTCTAATTCTTAATCAAACTAATATTCGTCAGGTTGAAAGTTATCTAAATTCTTGTTTGAGTATCTTAGGCTTTGCAAAATTACAATTATTCTGCTTTTTTCCACTAATAGCCCCGTCAAGTTAGCCCAAAAGTAGGGTTAAGATTACATATATTCACATAAAGCTGAGTCTTGGTTTGATTGTTTATATCATCAAAATAAAAGAAATTGAAAAATTTTCCATTGATCCTGCATGTGCAAAAAAGTTATTTAAGGTCCAAGTTCGCAAATTTTTTTTTTTTCATTGTTCAGCAATTTCCATAATATACACGAGTACGCTGCCTACGTACATTACTGGACACCTAGTATTGCGTTGTGTGGGATAGCGAAAAACATTTGACGCTGTTGTAGGTAAATATTTTCAGTATGATTATAACGAAAATATTAAAGCTGCAGAACAACGATGCCAAACTACAACAACATCTTCCGCTTCAGATGTAATATTCGATGAATTTATGACAGTTCCCGTCTCGGTTCATATCAATGATAAATGAGAAATTCACAACTAAAAATATTTGAGTCAAACAAGCTAATAATGAAGATGATGTCCTAATAGTTAAAAAAAGCAATAGAACAACTAAACCAGACAACTACAACTATTGTACTTGGTGAAGATCTTGATTTATTGTTTATACACACTACCCAAACTCCAGCCCACAAAATTGTTTATTTTCTAAGAACTGGCATGGCTCAACAGAGACGGGAAATATAATCATTGAACAGTTTATCTGCTTTTTTAAAATGTGAACAGCATATATTGTTTTTACACGTAATAACTGGCAGCGGTGTGACAACAGCAATGTTAAGGAGGGGTAAAACAACAGTTTTAAAAATTTTTAAAAAGAATGATTTAGTTGATTGTACTCAAGTTTTTAAAGAGAGTATCTTCATTCAACAATCTGTATTCTGTCTGTATATGGAGCTAAAAAGAATAACCTGCTTAGATAAGTTTCGATACTTATCTTTTGTGAAAAAATACTCGTAACAATATAGGAATACAATTAGCAACATCTATTTCGCGTATATTATCAAATTTAAGTGTGGCTTGGTAATAAACGGAACCCAGAAGACTGGGGTTGGAATTTAATTGATGATACACTAGAACCAATCCAGACATTACTTCCACCTGCGTCTGAAAATCTCCTGAATACAATTTTTTGCAAACGGAAAAAAGGATGTCCTGCGAAATGCGGCTCCAACAAAGTTGAATTGCTTTGTTGAGCAGCATGTACCAGTTGTCAAAGCCAGTTTTGCTACAATTTTTAATCGCGATCAGAAGAGGATTCCTACGATATCAGTGAGGAGCATTCTGATGCATCGCGGTTAGAACAATTTATGTGTATCCAGCAGGAAAAAGAAGAAGAAGAAGAAGACACTGCTCTTGAAGTTCCCTCAGAAGATTATGATTCTGACGAAAAGTTTTCCATAATTACGTTTTAGACGGCTTCCATTATCTCCAATAGTTCCATTTTTTACGAAAAACAACATAATTTTATTAAACAATCACCGTGAAATAGGCCTACTGGGCAAACCGCGTTAAAAAAGCGCGCTCTGTACACTACCTCACAGGTGGCGTGAAAACGTGTGCTTATCTTGGAGATTGCAATATTTGAATCGATACATCTTAAAAACGGCGATTCTTGGGAAAAAAAGTGTGAGGACAATTTTTGTAGATAAATGAAAACTATAAAATTCTTGTTTTGCTGTATTTTTATGATAAAGTTCAACGCTCAGATGCAAAATGCGAAAAACCCATTTTTGCGAACTTTGTTCTTGAATAACTTTTTTGAAAATTCGTGATCGATGGGGTCAGGTGACATTTCTTTTATATTGATGATATAAATAATGATAAGGTACATATTTCGGGTTTCATTCGTGTACAAAACTACGAATTTTGCCGATGTTTCGTAAACATAGCAGTTCACTTCTTCAGGGCTGACCTGAAATATCGGGTCAAATATGGTATCATATATCATATCATATGGTATAAATATGGTATCAGGTTATCTTGTTCTAATGTATACTCTTTACGATACCTGCAATTGGCCAGAGCGCCCCACCATGGAGACAGGACGCACCTAATCAGCCAATCGGCCAATCAAGTCTTATTTAAAAAACCCGGGAGGACGGAAAGTCAAATCGGATAAGTATTATAACCGTTGTCCCTGTTGACGTTATTAAGGTGCTTTAAGATTTCGATTGCTTTTCTATGGTTTCTTGGGAAAATATTGTGTGTTTTAGCGATGACGGTTTTTTAATTAAATCAAATTTTATGTCCTGTTTCAATATGATGTTCAGCTCGTGCTGATTGCGTGAAATGTTTTAGTCTGACTTTACTCTCATGTTCCTTTATACGTTGGCTCACCGCTCTCCCGGTT
>JAAAKG020066395.1:0-17561 GCA_010014905.2 Druon quercuslanigerum
ATTGTTTTAAATCTGTGTTTTCTTGTGTTTTCCTAATCACTTGCGCGATTATCATTATGTTCGATTCTAATCCGAAAAAATCTGATTTGTTGAAAATTCGGCTCTTGTGCTTGCAAGCTCAACCATTTCCTTAGTAATGACCTTGATAGATTTAAAATTAATTTGTTCGTTAAAATGTAAATATTTTGTTAACAATTAATTTTTCGTTTGTTTAAAAATTTAGATTCTTTGGTAAAAATTATTTCTTGGCAGAAAATTTAACTATTGTCCTTTAAATGCAACACTGATAAATCTTCAAATTTTTTCAGTTTTATTGTGCATAATATTGCGTCATTTATTTTTAATGTCCTTAAATTGAAATTAAAGTTCTAATGATTTATGTGAATTTGGCAACCTTAATTCCTTAGAATTTTTAAAATACCTATTTGTTTTTGAGAAAAAAAAAATAATTTTATAATAAATTATTATTTATAAAACAAAGAACTGATTTTAAAGATTATTTACTTATTTTCACAAATATAAACAGCAGATTTGTTAGGAATGTTTTACATGAAAAAAGAAACCATTATATATTGAAATTTAAACGTTTGTAAAATTTTTAAACAAACATTAATAATGGAATTAGCGTTTAAGATTTTTTTAAATATACTTCAAAAAAAGAATTAATTTGTAATTTGTAATAACATTTTACAATAACGAAGGCGGAGTGAATTTTTTTGTATTGAAAATTATACAATTGCTTTTATAATTATTACCACAGAACACGGTCTAATACTACCATGATTTAGGACAGAAAACTTATCAGCAATGCCATAAGTTTGAAGTATTGGTACAATCTCAATGAGGAAAAAACAGACTCATGAAATATAAATAATATAGAAGGCTAAATCGACGTTGGAAGTTTTTAATTCCAGGTTAAACAATAAAATGTTTTGTAGAAAAGTGCTTCTTTTGCTTTTTGACATTAAAATTTTTAGTTGAAATTTCATAATTTTGTGTAAAAATTAAATGATTTTTATGAAAAATTTAACTCTTTGGTAAGAAATTAGGCTATTTCGTAAAAAAATAATTTCCTTGTTGCAGAATCCTATTTTCGGGTTGAAAATTTAACTACTTTAAATAAACTATTATATTATTATATTATATATTATATATTGTATTATATTATTAAAATAATTTAATCACCTTTTGTTAAAAATCGAACAGTTGAACATCAATCTTTCTGGTTAAGGATTTGGCGATTTTTTTTATAAATTTTTTTGGATTTAAATATCAACTACAGAATTTTCATTCGTAGAAATTATTTTTTTTGTGTGAAAGTGCAAGAACTTGGTTTAATCTGAACTTTCTTGTTGAAATTTTAATTTGACACATCAAAAATTTTCAAAAATCTTTTTGAATTTTTTTCAGGAATCTTAGAAAATTGTATTTGTTAATAATAAATAGTTATTCGAAATTTATGATCTACTTTTATAAGCATTTTGCGATATATCTCAAACATGTCGCAATCTAGCGTTGATTGAATGATTAAATAATTGTTGACAATGTGATTAAGTGTTTATTACTTGTAGCTGTTATAAACCATAATTTGTAGAAACTTAATTTCTTTCCTTAGACTGAAGTATAAATTATAAGCCTACAATTAATAAGGGCTATCAAAAAAACATAAAAACTTCTAATAAAAGAACAGAATATTAACTAGACACACTAGAATTCCAATTCTTCATTTAAGTGCAAATCAGTTTTTCGCGTAGCTGTAAAAATGAGCATCGTTCAAACTGCGGTCTTTATCTTGACGGCGATACTTACTTTTATTGGTAAATATAATAATATACTATATCCATAATTTAAAACAAAAATTAGCTTGCTAAAAATAGAAATGCTTACGTCGCATTTGGTTACTGCAGACACACAAATAAGTTCGTTTAGAATGCACTCGAAAAGAACAGCATGAAGGCAAATCCACAAGCCAACCGCTAGCCAAGTGGGGTTGGTATGGGCGGGATTTTTAAATTCATTATTCTAAAAATCCTAAACTGCCTTAAAGAAATAACTAATATTGAACACTTAATTAATAATTCGTCATTATTTATCACTTTCCTCAACAAATTCATTCATTCTCTAGAAATAAGAAGGGGATGATTTATATTGCGTAAGAAGGCTTTTGCTGGTTTCATGTTTTTTAAAATAAGAGTACAGAATAAAATTATTATATTTAATTGCATTTACAAAATCTTTTTTGATAGTTTGTTTGGAAAAATAAAATTGTTTAATAATAAATTATCTAAACTTTACATTGCTGAAAGAACATGCGGCGCAAATACTTTATTTCGTAGAAAATTGACTAATACATTATTACTATTTTTAAATATTACTATAACCTTGAGTTGTTTTAAATTAAATAAAAGTATACAGACTTTAGAAAAATTTATTGGTACACATTCAAATTGGTTATCTATTATTTAGATTTGATAAGTATGAAAATCAAACGAAAATTAATTAAAAAAAGTTCGTTTACAAATAATGTATGTTCAAGGACTCTCTGAAAGGTTGAGAAATTTACTGAAGAAATTTAAGATAAATGTTTATTTAAGAAATAATAACACGAATTTAGTTGGAATGTAGACAATTAATTAATATTGTTTTCAATAATATTAAGATTCTAGCCAAAGAAAAAAATTTCTACAAAAGACGAATATTGAAATCCATATTTAGAAATAAATATAATAATATTTCTATTAATTTACAGACAGAAATTATGAATGTTAATAAAATATATAAAAGTATCACAAAATAATTTTAAAATCAAATCCAATTGCTTAAGCGCGCTTTTGTCATTTGCGGTTTTTTTTAAAACATTTTCTTTACATGTTACCAAATTGAAGTCTCACCTGTTTATTTTTAATATTTGACCTCGATAGCATTGAGAGTTATATATATAATCTATAATCCAACCTATCATATTTTTAATATTTCAAAAAAGACTACTTATTTAAACAATTTTTATAAACAAATGCACATTTTGACGATTTTATGATGAAAACGCTTGACTTTTTTTGCAGAATCAACATAAAATGTTTTCCCTTAGATTCCTTGCTATCATATTTTTCATCGTGACCAACCAAATTTTATTATGTTAACAATTTCTATAAACAAATGCGCATTTTTACCATTTTTTTCCATTAATATGCTTAATTTTTTGCGAAATTAATTCGAAACATCTTGCAAAAGTATCAGAACAAAAAATGATAATTATTTAAGCGATTTTCATAAACAAATACACATTTGTACAATTTTTTTAGGAACAGGTTTAATTTTTTTTTAATAAATGCGAAATATTTCGAAAAATAATCCTTGCTGCCATATTTTTTATAGTGACCTGATATATGCCAGCAATGATTTTTTTGCAGAAAATGGACAAAACTCTAGTAAAAAATATGATAGCAAGGAGCCTTAGGCAACATAGTCAACTGCAATCTTTTTGAATGGAAATTCAACTTAGCTATTATTAATTTCATCTTACTGGGATAAAAGGCAAGTATTTAGTAAAAAATTCAACAATTTGGTTAAAAATGCAACCTTTTTTGTTCAAATGAAAAAATTCAATTTTTTCGTAAAAACTTGTTTTTTGTTACCAAATTTTTACCTTTACCTTGAAAACTCAACTGGACACTTTTTTGACTGAAAATTCAACAATTTGGTAGAAAAATATAATATTTGCTTGAAAATTCAATTTGACATATTTTCAATTTAAAAAGTCATCTGGAATCTTTTTTGGATGAAAATTCAACTGGAATATTTTTTGAATGAAAATTAGGCTATTAAAAAAAAATAAAAATTCATGTATTTTAAGAGAAATCTCATCCTTTATGAAAAAATGCATATTATGCATAGAAAATTTAAATTTTTTGTTCGCTGAAACTCACTTCTTGTTTTAAAAATGCCTATTTTATGTGAAAAGTAAATTCAAATCTTTTTAAAAAAAAAATCAACTTTTTTTTAACTGCCACTTTTTGTTTAAAAATTCTTATCTTTTCTTTAGTAGAAAGGCCTTTTTGGTTTACAATTTATTTTTTCAATAAAAATGGGGGAAGATTCGGTAAAATATAACTGTTTGTCATAAATGTTTGATGTAGTTCCACTTTCAAAAACAGTTAAAAAATTTATAACTAAATAGGTGAATTGAAAAACCACAAATCACAAATCAGTTGAATTTTCTACCAGATTCTACAATTTTCAAGCAAAAAAATACATTTTTAACTAAGAAAGAACAAATTTTCGAGAAAGCAATAATTTTTTTGTCTAAGTGCATAATTGTTTACCATTTTGTTGATTTTTTAACCAAAAATATTATTTTTTACTAAAATTAACGCATGTCAAAAATATTACATTACTTTGAAGCCAAAAAGTCGAATTTTAAACCTAATTGTTAAATTTTCACTTAAAAATTGATTTTAAACAAAAAAAGAAACAAATTTTCATCAAGTTATTTCAATTTTTATCCTAAAAAATGAAATCATAACAAAAAATGTAATTGTTAAGACTTTATATAAAAACTAGTTTTACTCAAAGTAAAAGAGATTTAAGTTTAATTTTCGACGGAAAATGTAGTTAATATTTTCATCAAAAAAGCTGTGTGAATTCTAGAATTTAATATTGTTATCACATAATAAAATTTAACTAAACATTAAAGCTAATTACACTAAATTTTTCTAAATTCAAAAAGTCAGTTGAATTATAATAAAAAATACATTTAAAATAAATAGTTATTTTAAATGGAAAACATTAAAAATAAAAAAAATGTCTACTTCGTAACGTTAAAACTTAAAGAAATGCGAACTTCATTTAAAATTAAAAAAAAATTATTCACCTAAAATTGTAATATTAACTTTTTTTGCATGCAAACCCATTAAAATTAAAACATTTTACTGAAAATCAGACAATTTTAAGATCTTACATTAAAAATTAAAAATTAAAATAAAGAAAACAAAAAAATATTGCTATAATGTGATTTCATTTTTTGAAAGGGAACCATTTTTAGCTCAACAATTCGAAGTTGCCGAATATTTACATCTCCAATTACTACATTTAAAACTGACTATAGAGGTTTTTAATATGAAAGTTAAAAATATTTAACAGGGAAACGCTCCTGAAATTTTTAATTTAAATATACAATATTTGTGAACTTTATAATTCAAAATTACCAAAAATTAATCTCAAAATTAAGTTAAGACTAAACTTTAGCTTCAAAGTTTTAGAGATTGAACTGCTTTATAAATATATTATTAATACGAATCATATCATGAAGTATTAAGAGACATTTAATACCACTGGATAGATTTTTTTGTTAAAAGATTTGATTTCTGTGAAATCAAAAATCACTGTCAGGTCCACTGTTGTAAATTGTAGAATTTTAAATAATCCAAGAATGATTGTAAACCTTTAAAGTTTCATTATTCTAAACAACTTGAAAATTGTATACCTTCTAGTCGGAAACTGTCAAAGATTAGAAAATGCGTGAATAAAGAAATAAGGGAAATCCCCCGGTGTAATATTTCTTTTCAGGCACCATTTTTGTCTTACGAACGCTCTAATATGGTGACTTTACAATTTAGAACACTTACAATGCATGTGTTTCAGTTTCGTCATTCCAACACCATGTTTGAAATTTTACCTTACGCTCGTATTGTAGAAGCGTGGTAAAATTCCAAATATTTTTAACATCGTATCTACAGTTTAAAAACAAAAGCATCGACATTTGACAACTTCACGCTTCGAAAAAAATTTATTTGTCAGTCATTTTCGTTGACTATCATCAGTCAAGCAAAAAGGTTCGTTCTAAAAAAATATTTATGGTATCTTTTGTCTTGCAGAGTTTAGTTTACAGTTTGACTATTTGCCTAATGGCGCCCCTATTTCTGGCGATTCTCATGAAGGCCCATCGTCTTCCCTTTTCGACGTACAAGATACTCCTGTCAGTTCTCATCCTCTAGCCAGATCTGTTTCTTCTGCCAGACATAATTCTCCTGCCAGACTTGATTCTCCGCCAAGGTCTCCTTCTCCTGTCAAAAAAAATAAACGTACAAGGTCCCGGTCTGCTCCTGTAAGCGATATATGTCCACCTACTAGGCTTCCTTCTTCTGACGGACATGGATATGAACTTGACCAACTCGAATTTATTCAGCTTACTTCCATTAGAAATCCGCTCCTGAAATTCGGATTTCGAAGATACACCTTTCCTGTGGACGCAGGAATTAAACTATTTGCAGGACGTAATGTTTATAGGTCCGTGCCATCCAAGGAACAAATAGTATTGTCAACATCCGATGGTGAAGTCTTTGCAATATTGACAAGTAGTGGAGCTTTTGCTGGAATGTATAAACATTATTGGCGCATCAGATCTAATAAAAGGATAAAAATAAATATACAGAACGGCACTATTACTCAATTAACCCAGTTGGAAAATAAGGAAGCCCCAGTAGGCTCCCTTCGCCCAATCTTACATAATTTCAGAATAGTACATTTAAACCACAGTAATAGGTAAGTTAAAAAAAATAATTACAGGTCGATCTTTTGATAAGAAACTGGGTGGAAAGCATTTCCGTGAATAGAAGTATGCCCTCCACTAGCCCTCTACTAGCCATGAAACATGATGCGACGGCGGGATACACTATACAGCGAGCGACAGGGAATCATGAAAGGGGCAGCTCCCGAGCTCTAAGTTGGAGAAATACAGTTTCTTTTTGAAAGGCCGACCTTTTTCTTGTACACTTTTTTTCTAAAGTCACTTTATAGTCAATTTTGTAGGATAAAATCACAATAGTCACTTCTTAAATAGGAATGTCACTGCAGTCGCTTCTCCGAATTAACTTAAACAGAGATAAAAAGACTTTATGAATTTAATAGAAAATTTTTTTATACTATTTTAAGTAACCGTGAAATATCTTTATATAGCTTGAAACTATAAAATGCGATGGATCTAGTATGTATTTTTAATTTTTTTTATTTGCTCTTAAGATTTTAAAATTCATTTTGAATTATTATGGATTTTATCAGATTCTTATCTGTTTAATTTTACTTATTTGAATTTTAATGAAATTTTATTAGATTAAAAAAAATTTCTCTTGCCAGATCTCCTTCTCCAACCAACTCCAGGTCTCACCCTATACAACCGCTTTCTAGCGTGCTTGGATATGACTCTGAGCAACTTCCATTTGTTCTGATTTGCCCCAATGAAAACCCACAACGGAAATTCAGAGTTCAAAGATACAAATTTCCTGCGGACAAACCACTAAGAATAAATACAGGACAAAGTCGCTTTAGGCCCGTACCAATCCAAGAACAATTTGTATTATCAACATTCAGTGGCGATGTGTTTGCAATATTCGAGCGAGCTAATTTTCTTGTTGGGATATATGCACATAATCCTCGCTTTAATAGTGAAGGGCGAGTGAAAATAAACATGGAAAACAGCCTCATCAGTTTCTTAACCGCAGATGAGGTCAAGGATACTCCAGTAGGCCCCCGTCGCGAAGTCACACGTAATTTTAGCGTAAATCTAGTAAAAAAAAATCATCCAGACCATTAAACTAATGTAAAACGAAAATATAAAATTTTTTATACCCCGATGACGTTTTTGAATTTTTAAATGAATTTGTGATTACAAATGATAATAAAATTGTAATGTTTTATTATTTATATATTGTTGAAATTATATTGATTAATCAGAGACACTAAGAGGTTCATCAGTTTTTTCCCGTTATTTATGTTCGATTTAAATAGAAAAATATTTTTCTTATAAATAAAAATTTGTATAAAATTAAAGTACGGAAGCAATTTATGCAATTAAATAAATTCTACTTATAAATTTTCTAGAAATTTTTTACCTTTTGAAGTGTATAACGGTGAAATAAATTCGTCTTAATAAAATAATTGTAAAAACCACAATTAATACTTTTTGAATCAAAAGTGGCATCGTCAATTTTTAAAAATCAATTTTATAGAGAATTTAGTAATATTCACTATTTAGTAATATTCAGAAAAACTATACTAATTGGTACCATCAGTTCTAGTTCCTTTAGTGGATGCCAAATTTTTTTACTTGTCTATAAATTTTTCACTGTATCCACAAATTTTTTGAAAATTTTTTTTATTTACTGGTCCGTAGAAACTCAGTCCTGTATAATGGGCGCTTGTTATTTAAATACTGTAATAGAAATACTGTTACATTTTAATTTGTTAAGTTGTTAAAAAGTTTAAATATTTTTATCATTTTCAATCCAATATATTTCATATTTGAGAAATATGCATGGTATTTCCCAGCTAATGAAGAATTTTCAGATTTATAAATTTTATACTGATTACACTCGAAGTCCTGTATAACGATGCGCTCGGGTGCCGGATACTCCTGTATAACGATGCAGAGAGGGGTCTCCACCACCGCGACGATTTTGTAGTTGCGCGCTGTTGATCGATTGAAAATGATCGATAGTTATCGATATCTCAACCTTGTCGATAATTATTGACGCTGCCAATGGAAAAAGTGGGGATGAGGAGAAAGGAATTTCCATTGTTATGCAGGAGTTCCGCGCATCGCTGTACAGGAGTCATCGTTATAGAGGACATCGTTATACAGGAGTTCAAGTGTAATTGAAAAAAAAACATCGTTTAAGAGCTGCGAGCAGCAGATTTAATTCTCCACGGTAATACATTGTGGCAACATTGATAAACATGAAATATAATAATAAATATCACAGAAGGAGAACCTTGACGCGCTTAAAAATGAGATTGCGATTAATTTATGATGATTCCCAGTTCTCTTGGTGTATATAATACTATAATATATCTATACTTTAAAGGAAAGTTTCTAAAATTTTCGTAAATAAAGGTTTCTGCATCATCAGTCAAAGACTCATTTTAAATCGTATGTTTCGGATTGCTCAACATTTCTATCAAATTCTATTCGTGATATAACCTTATACTTTTATATTAATGATATCTCTTTATAATTGTAAAAAATATGATTTTCACGGGCCTTTAGTTAAGTCATATGTGTTAGAATTTCATGTTCTTAAAAAAAACTCACGCTTTGTTCCTTCTGGCAGAATTAAATTCACAATTTGATTTCTTGCCTATTGAGTCCTCTATTCCTGGTGTTTTTCGTGCAGTCCATCTTCTTCTTTTTCTTCTTCTTCTCCCTTTTCTTCTTCTTCTTCTTCTTTTCCTGGCAAACGAAATCCTCCTGCCAGTTCTCTTCCTCCTGCCTGTCATTCTCCTGTCAATGATATAAGTCCACCATTTAAGCTTCCATCTTCTGACGGACATGGGATATGGACTTCACCAATTACAATTTATTCGTTTTCCTGCTACTAGAAATGTGCAACAGCAATTCGAACTTTGAAAATACACTTATCCTCAGGATAAACGAATTGATGTACTCTCAGGATAAATGTTTATAAGCCTGTGACACCCAAAGAATAAACTGTGTCATCAACATTCGATGAGAACAGAAGAATTCCAGAATTTCTTAGAATAGAATCCCTGAGACTTCCTTGAAATCCGTTACATTTAACTAATTTGATTTTAATTCACAATTCTTATTTTTATTTAACATAAAGATTGTTGAATTTCTCTAGGATTCTCATAGATTTTGTGAGATTTGTACAAAATGAGTCGCTTCATTATCATATATATGAATTCAGTTGAATTTTTATTTCAGTGTTAAAAAATTTTTCAACCTTTACAATGATATTTAACTTATTTTAATTTCGTATGAACATTTTTTCCGACCAGATCTTCTTCGCTTGCCTAGCCTGGATTTCCTGCTAGCATCGATGTAGACCCGTTTCAATCCATGAACAAATTGTGTTATCAGCCGTCAGCGGTGACGTTTTTGAAATATTCCTGAGTCATGACGTTCTTGCTGGAATATAGGGTTGCCGGGTTAAAAGTTATTGGGTTGGGGGGAAGGATTTGGTGTTGATCTCAAAACTGACCTTGATTTTAACCTTGAAGGTTTTTTCAAGGTCAACTGTGTGTTTTTAAATGGGAATCCCTATTTTTGACTCCAGACTCGGCAAGAGCGGGAAATTTTGCGCCTGAGATAATATTTTTAAATTTCTTTACGTGAACCTGATAAGGCCAATTCAATTTAAAAAGCTGAGCAATTGCCTTCTGGCTGTTTGTATAAGTGGCCTGGCAAAATAATCGTTGTGAGGATACCTCAAGTGTGACAATGCCCTGAACAATTTTTACCTACAGGTAATTTTCCAGGGTCATTACAAGGTGAGAATGGTTTTCTAATAGAAAATTCGATTTTGACACGGGATTCAAAAAAGGTAATAATTTAGCGTTAAAATGTAAGAACGTCACAGACATTAATATCAATATCTAAAGTAATTTGAATATCGCATGTTTTTAGTTTTAAGCGTGTTTAAGCATTTCACATAGATTATTATTAAACACCGTAAGACATTTCAATCGAAGAATTGGAATTCGTTAACAAGCAAATGGTGCAATTTGTTCTCTCAGAGATTGTGAGCTTGGGGTTTGTGATCGTGAAACTTAAAACATGCGACCTTCAAGTGCTATTTAATATTGATCTTAAGGTCAAGAACGTTTTCACATTTTAACGTTAAAATATTTTTTTTTTTGAATCCCGTTTCCAAATCAAAGTTTCCTATTAGAAAACCATTCTCACCTTTTAATGACCCTGAAAAATGACCTGAAGGTCAAAATTGTTCAGGTCATTGTCACACTTGAGGTACTGTCACAATGAATATTCTTCCAGGCAGTTTTTTAGCATTTCAACTTGAATTGACCTAGGCAACCTTAGCTACCATTTAACGGCGTCTCATCTAGCTGCCAATATTACACTTTTATCGTTATAGATTTTCTAAAAGAAAATCTTTAAAGTCAGTGGGTATGTAGAGGAGGCCCCGTTGAATAGCCGCCAGGTTCACCCGACATTCCGCCGCCCGCTTTTTATTTGTGGGGTTACCTACAAGATGTAGTTCACTGCATAAGGCCTACTAGGTAAGAAAACATGCTTGAAAGAATTAGGACAGCGTGCTTAAACATTCCACGAGAAGTATTATTAAATACGTAAGACATTTTTGTCGGCAAATAGAGCTTTATTCACAAGTAGATAGTGGAACTTTCGAACACCTCAGAAATTAAGTCAGTTTACATAAAAAAGGGATACTAAATTCAGACCAAGCCATCTCCTCGTGGTGAGTATCGGCTAATGCTAATGCTTGCGGTAGAACATAATTATTTTTTTTCTCAGACATTATGGGCTTGGGGTATACATTGGACTTTAATATTAAGGTCTAGGATGTTCTTACATTTAAACGTTTAATTATTTCCTTTTTTCTCACCTTTAAATGACCTTCTAGAATCGCTATTAGGTTAAAATTGTGAAGGTCGTTGTCCCACTTGAGGTACCTTCACCACATGTATTCTTCCAGAAGACTTAAACAAACAGCGACGACGCAGTTTTTGAGAATTTTTCCTTGAAATGACCTTATTGAGGTCACGATACAAAACTGAAAAATATTATTTCAGGTGTAAAAGTTACCACTCTTTCAGAATCTGGTGTGAAAAATAGGTTGCATCCAAGCCCAATAAATTTTGTTTCTAACATCAAATTCATAAGTTATCTACGTGGCTTAATTAAAACAGGACACCTACTATATGTACACAGACTTCGCACTCAAAGTAAAGGACGGGCCCAAATAAACATGGAAACCAGCATAATTACCTTTTTGACAACAGATGAAACTAGGAAAATTCCAGTAGGTCAATGTCATTTTATGTCATTTTATACTGACCTTATTCAAGCACAGTTTGCTACTCTCAAATTGTAAATGTTGTACCTTAGTCAAAATATTGAGCACTTAGCGTTTGGTCTTTGCTGTACCAAAACAGTGAGTGTCGCAGTTAATTAAAAATATTGAGCGCTTAGCGTTCGTCTAATGCGAGAAGCGCGCTTCGAGACAGATGTAAGGTTTATCACATTTTAAGACGAGATTAAAAAGTTTTAACCAAGTCCAACAAGCGAAATTTTCTCATGTATTGTGTGCAGGGTCCTTTAGGAAATAAATTAAATAGAGAAAATAAGAGAATTAAAGAAATTAATAAAAATAAAAGAAATGAATAAAAGATTAAAACTGCATGTTAAAAAATACAGAAAATAAGGGAGATAAACAAAGCAGAAGAAATAAATCTAACAAATAAAAGTAATTAAATAAATAAAATAGAGAAAATAATTTGAATACAGAAAAAAAAGAAAATTCAGAAGAGAAGAGGTATATAGAAAACAAAGAAACCAAGAAAAATTTATAAAATAACGAAGATCGAAAAAATAAGAAAAGAAAGGATATAAAGAAAACACAAAAACTACATAATTTGTATGTGCGCATGCTCTTATCTCCCGATTTTTATTTTCTAATATTGAAAATATAAATTATTTGTGAAATTTATAATAACAATTTTGCAAATACTAAGATTTCTGAACAGCTTCGTATAACATTGAATCATTTATTTAATTATTATTTCTATTCATCAGAATATTTTTGAAAAAAAAATTATTATTATTGTTTTAATATATATTATGGATGCCAACTTTTTTACATATCTTTAGCTTGAGTGCCTGGCCAAATTTCTTCAATGTTTTATTTGCTGATGAATATGTGATAACTCTTATCTAACGGAAATTGTTATACAAATATTTTTACTGAAATAGTGTTCCATAACTGTTAATATGTTTCTAATCTGCAATAAAATACCAGTTGTATTCAGTTAATTAATTGTATTTAGTCTGTATAAATTATAAAAGAAATTAGTTAAGAATTGCGAGCCGTAGCCTCAATTGTGAAACGTATATTTGTTTCCTTCTGCATGATACATACCACAAATAATCAACACTTTCAAGAAAGGAGAGGCTTCAGACTTATTAAATATTTGTTTCTATCCACTTGCGAGATGTCTGCTCATACAAAATATCAGAATATTAATTGGATACACTATTAACCTAGTTCTTTACTAAGGGATAATTTAGTTTTCGCTTTACTTTAAAAAATGAACATCGCTTTCACTTTGGCCTTTATTTCGACAGTGATTCTTAGTTCTATTGGTAAATATGATATACAATATTTCTATAATTTAAAAAGAATAATTTTATTTCCGCAAGTAAAAATTTATGTGTCGCAATATATACTTCATCGTAAGAACCATCAAGCATTGTCCGTACAAGACTCGTATGTGCAAATTGAATGTATTAGCTGGTAACGTTCTCAGGTTTAATTAGTCTTTAACAAATTCGTCGTTCGAAAAAAATAAAAAAAAATTCTTCTTGCAGAGTTAAGTTCGCAATTTGAATGTTTGCCTAATGGCGCCCCTATTCCCGGCGTTTCTCGTGGTGGCCCATCTTCCTCTTATTTCTCTTCTAACATACAAGATCCTAGTGCCACTCCCGTTCCTCCTGCCATACAACATCCTCCGCTGAGGACTTCTTCTTCTACAGAACATTCTCGACGTTCAAGGTCCCCGTATGATTCTCCAAACTATATAGAACCACCTATAAGGCTCCCTTCATCTGATGGACGTGGATATGAACTTGACCAACTTCAATTTATTCGCCTTATTCCCGATAAAAATCTGAACCGTCAATTCGAACTTCAAAGATACACTTTTCAAGTGAATAAACGAATTAAAATACTCGTTGGACGTCATAACTACATGCCCATGCCACTGCACGAACAAATTGTATTATCAACACTGGATGGTGAAGTCTTTGCAATATTGACTAGTAATAATACACTTGCTGGAATATATAAAAATAATCCCTCCTCCAAAAGTAGAAAACGGGTAAAAATAAAAATGGAGAATGGCAGGTTTTACGAATTGACTCCAGATGAAATTCAGGAAGTTCCAGTAGGCCATCTCCGCCCAATCATAAATAATTTCAGAATAGAGCATGTAAATCACAATAATGGGTAAGTTATTTTTTAGAAGAAACAAGTAATCCTCAATTATTATTTTAAAACACTTTAAGGTCACGCATTTAAAAAAAAGGACTACAGTTACTATTTTAAATAAAGATATCACTTTTGACCCAAAGGTTTCTCAATTTCATAGAACAGTTTTGAATTCCTTTTAAGTAATGCTGATATTATCTATGTAATTTTATTACATTTTTTTCATTTTCTCAATTAACTTGAATTACTTTTTATTTATTTTGGTATTGTATGGCCTTATTTTCTGAATAGATCTTCTTCTACTGGCGTGCCACCTCTTCCGGGCAGCTCCGGAGTCCTTTCTGCGCCATCGCTTTCTAACGTAGTTGGATATGGTCTTGAAAAACTTCCATTTATTCGGCTAAGCTACAAAAGTAATCGACATCGACTGTTTGGAGTTCAAAGATACACTTTTCCTGCAGATAAACAAATAAAAATGCTTATAGCACCGAATAGCTTTAAGCACGTGTCAATCAAAGAACAAATCGTATTAGCAACACTCAGTGGCGACGTGTTTGCAATTTTCGAGAAGAGCGATTTTATTGCTGGAATATATGTCTTTAATACTTGCTATAAAAGAGCAGGACGAGTAAAAATAAACATGGAAAGCGAAAATATTACCTTCTTAAATGCAGATGAAGTTAGGGAAACTCCGGTAGGCTCTCGTCGCCCAGTCTCAGTTAATTTTATAGTACATCTTATATAGAAAAATTATTAATTCTATTATTATAGGTGTAATATTAAATACAATATAAAAAAGTGCATAACCTAAACTCGTCTCAAAATGTTAAAAGTTATAAATTATAATAAAGTATTATTTTTTAACGTTTTTATGCTTTATCCTTGCAGAAATGTCACCAAAAGTATTATATATTAGGAGTTAGGTATTAGGAGATCATTATATTTTAGATAAGAAAATTTTCACAGCGAAATTATTTTTGAGGAAATGAGTTATTATTTTTTTCAAACTTTTACCAGGGCGATCCCGCGTTTTTATCATAGCCAAGGACTAAGTCAAGTAATTAATGCGATGAGGATGTTATAAGTTAATCAAATGCTATGTTTCACATCTTTTAGGATGATGTTGTAGGAAAAACCTCACAAGCTTTTGAGGTAATAATAGTCACCTGTGAATACTTTCTTTTATTATTATTAATAATATGTTTATACATGTATATTTATAAATCATTTTGTAATATCGAGATGTAAAGTAGAAATATATTGCATTTTAGCAAAATAGTTAAATCTTCTACCAAAATGCCGTGGTCCAACGGCCTGATAGAGAACCCAGGAATTTTCGTACTTTAACCGTCACTCAAGGTTTCTTATGTAAACTCATAGATGGCCTACGTGAAAAATTTTTAATTTTACAGTGTTCGTAAAAACGAGCATGGCAACGCTGAAAATGAGTTATGTCTGTCCACGCGGCATTTATTTCCGCCAGGGGCTGGAAAATTCCAACACAATTATTTTACTATGCATGTATCATGAAACTACAGCCGAGAATCTCACACTCCGAAAATGTTTTCCTAAAATAATTTCGGAGATCGTTTCACATTTTCTGAGGAAAAGAGAAGTGGAAAGGTCAAAGCGAATACAGACCCAACGACAGATGAATGTGGCATTTTCGTTAAATGTTTTTAAAGGAAATAGAATATATTTCATGCGTTATGTTCAACATGCTGTTCAATAGGATATTAATTGCACCTAATTATTCTCTTTTAGCATCAAATAACTCGCAACTTTTTCATGACAAATGGTATTAATTATTTTTCACTATTAATTGAAAAAATATTGAACTTAAAAATAATGTTTCTGAGAGCTTTTCCTTTTCCTACCTCCATACTTCATGCCCTTACTATTGGAAGTCAGTCAGTCCAGCCTTCTACTAGAGCACTCCAGCTCCGACGTCCAATCCCCTAATAAAATATATTTGAGTTTAATCAGTTCTCGTCTCAACAATCTTCCCTGTCCCAGTTTCAAAAGAAAAGGCTTGGGAAGTCAACAAAGTCTACGATTTGTACAACAGTCAACGTTAACGCAATTGCAGAGCAGCCAGTGAAGGAACAACCATCTAAAGACAATGTTCTTTTACGATGTCAACTACATCTTTAGTACCTCATCAAGCACAATCTACTCATGCGGTTACGGTAATGCAGATTTAAAAAAAAAGTCACGATTGGTTTTCCTGTAAACAACAATGGTCAATGTGACTACATCATCTGGTCTTACAAGTAAATACTGATTTGAGAAAAATGTATTAAACAAATGAACTAAGGTAAGTAGAAAAAAGGGAAATATAGAAAATACGTAAAATTAAATAATAAAGATAATACAGGAAACGAAGAAAATTAGGGAGATAGAAAACTAAAAAACTGCATATCATAATCTCTGAATACTATGGTCAAATTCTTAAGCTTCCTCGTACAACAGGACCTGTTATTCTCCTACGAATTAGCAAAAGTAAGTCTCGAAGATATCGTGGATCAGTCAACGCCGTTGTCTCACCAAGTATTGATTCTAGCTTTAAACTTCGACTCCGGGCATCAGTGAAAGTGCTCGATGGGCTCTCCTGTAGCTCAAAATTTCGTTTGCGTGTGGATTCTATGTTAGATTCATCTACATCTACAACCATTGTTACAAAAGTAAAGAGCTTGACTATGATCTTTAGAATTTGTAGGAGAATTCAGAAGTCATGCCTCCTAAACCGTTACGGACAGCTGAGGAAAAAGAGTGTGAACAGTATTTCAAAAATACTCACTCTAGGACTAAAGATATTCTAAATTTATGAAAGAATACTATCAACTTTAGTACACGAAGCCCTTTAAAATCGCTGCAGAACGAAGCCGCATCTAGCGAGATTTTTGCTTCCGCATCATGGCGTTTGGCGTGAATCTAGTTTAACTACGAAAGTTCGAGTAGTTTTTAATAGATCCTGGCGCTGAATCGAGGAATTTCATTGAACGAATGCTTTTACGCAGGGCCCAAAATACAGTTGAATATTTCAGATATCTTGCGGCAGTGGCGCCTTCACTGCATTCTCTTTTCTAGAGATCTCGAAAAAATTTATCGGCAAATTTTCCTCCACGATGATGATCAGTATCTCCGTATTATTCTGTAAGGAGAAAGTAAAAATGAGCCAGTGCAAGTATTTCGACTTAGTTTATCGTACCGTTTAGCAGCTTGTTCTTGATGAGAGGGATCGATTTCCCTTGGCTGCTAAAGTAATAAAAAAGGCTTCTATGTCGATGATGTCTTATTAGGAGCGGATAGTTTGGACGATGCTATTTAATTACACAAAAACCTCCAGTGGCCTCTTCACGACGGGCGTCTCAACGTTCAAAAAGTAGAATTCAAACTGTCATGAGCTAATGCAGCTTATTTCGGTAGATCTGCACGCATTATCTCCAGATATATCCTGGAAGACAGGAACATCGGTTTCGATGTTTAGGTTAACTTTATAAACCTTAATAATAGATTTGATGCTTTCACGATGATTCATTATGATAAAGTAGATATTTCGGGTTTCAATCGTGTACAAAA
>JAAAKG020066406.1:0-17560 GCA_010014905.2 Druon quercuslanigerum
CCGTTGAAACATGGTGGTGTCAAATTTCCGACAATTCTAATACTTTCTCAATCATAAATGATGAGAATGTAAAAATGGTGGCCGTTCTGCAACGCAAATTTCTGTTATATTAGACGATAGCATACAATATTTTGAATCAAACAAGAGTCGTATCCGATATGGCGATGGACCGAAATAATATAATTGAAGTTGTCCCTTAAAATTTGATTACTTTACGTTTTACGCTATGTAAATAATTTTGTTTTATTTTCAAGTTTTCTTAAAAATAAAATCCTATTTTTATTCTTTTACTATTTTCATAGGTATGCTTGTTTCTGAAACAAAAAATATAATACTATTTTAACATAACGAAATTAAAGAGTTTCTTTTTTGAAATTATTAACGCACAACAAATAAATCAATTAATACAAGAATAATCCACTATAGTCCGAAAACAGCGTTCTAATAACAAAATATTGTTATCTAATTATATAAATTAATCAAATGTATTAAAGCAACAAAAACTGCATTTGATTTATCGAACTGCCCGTAATACTAATTTTATCATTAAATTCTTATTACGTGTGAAAATGTTAAATTTCGTTCTTAAGAAAAATTTTCCAATGCGAGCAATTATTTATAATTTTTTGACATGTAAAGGGATCGAATTTTAAGAAGCTAAGTTCATTATATTGTTATTTCGTTTCGTATGGGCTAAACAAAATGTTATCCTTTCATGATTTTGTAATCGGGTGCGTATACAGTTACCATATACAGATATCCTGCAAGTTTGATATTTTTTCCAACTACATCATGGGAGATACTCGAAGCAGAAGGATTTAATCAAAGATACGATTTTCACCAGCTATTTTTATGTGTAAAGGTAAGAACTTCTCTTAACTTTTGATTAAAATTATTATTATTAGAAACATAAATTTGATAAAAACTTGAATTTCACTATATATTATAAAATATTGACGGACAAATATCATGTTTAATACCTCAAAATTTGACATTTCGAGGTAGTATTTTGTAATTACTTGTATTTTTAAAATTAGCAATTAACTAAAATATACTCCTGCCACATACAACTTAAATTTGTAAATTATAATGTAATTGTAGTCGGATTCAAATTAATTTATCATTTGACCTAAAATAAGAGTATTCTTTATTTAATAATAATTATTTAAAAATCATTTTACAAGTTGAATCACATATTAATTATATTATCTTTAAAGTAATTTTTACAAATAGAACCAAATATTAACGTCGATAAATAATGAAATTTGATTCTAGAAACATCCAGGTAGATTATAACTCCACGAGTTTTTTTGTTTGAATATGAACCAACTCAAGTCATATCATTCCCCTTAAAAAATGTTAGCAAAAAACATTAGAATCTTTTGAAATTGCATACTTTTAAATATAAGGTAAATGCAATTGATCGATTAATTAATATTAAACTGCTGTGTTATCCAAATATTGACATACTTTAAGAAAATAAAATGTTATAAATAATAATGGAAAAAAACCTAGTAATCGCCAGACTGCCATATGAGATTATCGACTGATCGCCAGCCTAGTCTTCATCGGTTCAAAATAGTCACATATCAAAACTTTTATACTGTTTTCTTGCAATTCACCAATTAAAATTATAAGAAAATCGTAAGTTTTTATAGGAAAATTATTCTTATTATTGACGTATTTCCTTTGTTAACCTATGTTGTGAGCGCTGTGATAAACTCTGGTCAAATCCTGAGTATCCTAATAATAATAAATGCAATTTTCTGATTGGTTACTCTTGTTGGCGATCACTGGGTCCATGTCGAAGTTGTCAATACCGAGTAATCGCCCGCCTTTCCAATTATATGTTTAAATAAATCGTAAAATTCTATTTTAACCATTTTTTTCATTAATAAAAATTAATTCTGAGTACCAGGCCCCATCCTATTAAATAAAGAACGTTTATCTCCTTATTATTCACGAAAACATAAAAGCCCTACTTTCATCCGTTAGACATAAGAATTATAATTTTTGTCAGCTTTAGTCAGCAGTTTCCGGAAACTTTATCCTATCCACGCTTAACTTTTGAAAGATTGAACCAATCGAATCAGCGTTTGATACACTGTTTGTCGCAATGAAAACGTATTAGTTAAAGCCACAGGTGCTTTGAGAACCGTCTTCAAATTTATATTGATAAACAATCAGTCCATTTGATGGCTTAGATCGTCAAAGCTTATTATTTTTTTATTTTAGACTGGCCCATTAAGTCCCGTTGCATTGCGGTCAAAACCAATTTCAATATGCCTTTATTTTAAAAACCTCGGTGAAAAAGAAAGACCACACCTTGTCGTACGTCGCAGATAATCACCCATCCGAACGCTATTCGCGCTCGGAAGAGCTTAACATAACGACTCTTTCAGAGTGGAAATTCCCCGCAGCTAATGTGGCTGGTATCAAGGGTTTATTGAATCAAAGTTTTCTGCTTAAGTTACAATATTTGTGATATTTACAAAAATGTAGGCAAAATTAACGCATTAAAGGTAGGAAAAATGAGCGATAAGGCGGGCAACTTTTATGTTTACTACACTTAAAACTAAAAGTTTAAAATGTACGTTATCGAGTTTATCACTGTTGAAATTTACTAAACGTTTTTGTTTCAACACATGTTTTTATGCTTTATTTCTTATTTTTCTCATAAAAATTTCTCAGTCGGCGATCACTGGGGTCTATGTGATAACTGGGCTTTTTGCCCTATATCATAACAATTCGAAAAATTCAAAATAAGATTGTATTATACTTTCCAGGAGGAAACAGTCGAGAGGGAATAATTTTAAATTCATACTTTCAAATTGGAAAAAATCGTATTGAAGTATCAAGACTCTATTACACCTTCTGTCAATCGGTCGTCGACTGACCAGACCAATATATCGAAATATCCACTCACACCTCCGGAAATTCAGTGAAATCTAGTAATATTTTAGTAATCTTTCAATCAGTTTCAGAAAATAACTAAAATATTACTAGATTTAACGTCGGTCGACGACCGATTAACGTAAGGTGTAAAAGAGCCTTTACAAACAAAACTCAAGTTTTTTTTTTTTAATTTGTAGTATAAATCAAATTAAACAGTTAATTTATTTTTTATTATTTAAAATGCAAAAAGTTACTGAATGTTCAAATAAAACTTAGCCTGCATTTTCCCATAGGTAAATAATCCAAGTAACATTTAAAATGTACGAACTACACAAATTATAACGAAATCTGATTCTTGGGAAGCCTTCAACAAACAAGGTATGGTGATATGAGGTTATGTTTGTACACAAAACCGGAAAAACTTTTCTAAATCTGGCTTTTTTAAATGAAATTTTAGCGCTACATCTAAAAATAGGAAAGCAGAATGTCTCAAACCCAAAATTGCAAGTACAACATGCAATGAAGAGAGATATTAATTAACAATGAACTCACCTGTAAAAACAACTCATACAGAATCTCTTCTGTAACTTTCTCGCTCAAATTACCACACCAAATAGTACGTGCGTCGTCATCCATGTTTCTGTGGCAGTCTGATACAATTTTTCATTAATTTAAGAACAAATTATACGAATAAAATTGTGATCTATTATAGAATGTTTATAAAAACATAGATCGCAAACATCGCAATCTGCACAAGCGAGAAGGTTCAAGGTTATGTTAGCATTCCTTTTTCCTGAACCAATCAGCATCAGAACTACGTTTAATAGGTGTGGCGCGGGCATTTTTGAATATAAGTTTTAGGCATTACCGAATTTTCTTTTTATTGAATTGCAGGAATTTTTATTATTCAATAAATATTTAGATTCATGCATGGTAAATTAATGTATTGTATTTGTTTTAAAAAACTTAGTATACAAAAAAACATTAAAAAAGAAGGAAGCATGAAACAAAAATAAGGAAAAATGGATAACTATTAAAATAAAAAAAACAATTATAAGTTAAAACATATTTAATATAATTCTCCATGTCAAATAAGAATTAAAGTTAAACAATTTTAATTGGTGAAAAATATTTTTGATAATACAAATATATATGAAATGAATATCAAATAATTACGGGGAAAACTGTAAAAGATAACATGATATACATGATAATAATACTAAACCTTATTCGTTTTTAAGATCTTTTTTTAAACTTATATTTCATTAAACCTACATTTAAAATCATGTAAAAAAACTTGTTAGTTTAATAGAAAGGAATTAAAATTAAATTGTAAGTTTTGTTCACACTATTATACAAACAAAAGCAAAATATTATGGAAGTTATTGCTGTGATAAAATCTTTGGCTGAAAAATGAAGATGATTAAATCTATATTTATTCATTACATAAAAAACTTTTTACGAAGAAACGAAACAAATCTTTCCGCTCATACTAAACAATAAAAATCTAATCTCGATTCTAAAATATAATAAATACAAAGAAATTTTAAAATGAAAATATGAATATTTATAAACAAAACAGATCTAACAATTTTAAACTTGAAAAATGTCCACAAGAGTTTCAGGAAAATACAAAAAGTCGCATATCAGAGATTCATTTCTCGGTTTATTAATACGTATTGCAACTATTAATTTCGCATAAAATTGTAATAATAATTTTATCGTTGACGAGAATACACCTCGAGTTTTCGGTTTAACAAAAGGAAAGTAAGAGCAACTCCTCATTCTTTCGCTTCGAAATTTAAAATGCTCACAATTACTATGATATATTCGTAATGTCCACTTGGATTTTTTATATGCGTCACAGGCATACACTCACGTATAAAAATCAGAAAATACAACTTGTTCACAACTAGCTATGCCTATCAAAGTAAATATACGTTTGCGAAGTTACTTTATTCTACGCTTTTATTAATTTTCGTACACTTATTCTTTGGTTGCAATACTTCAACTTCTTCCCTCTACTCACAAGTAATCGCCAAAGAATCGGATTTTTATATCACAGAACAACCATACTTGCAATCTAGTAAATCTACGAGGGTAGTCGAGCCTTTTGTGCGGCAAATGTTAATTGCTCGAAAAACAAGTTAAATCCCCGTGGATCAGTAATCAGCAGAACCTTTGAAAAATGCGGAAGTGTTGCAGCCATTCACTTTGGATTTACTATATCGATTATATATGTATATAAATGCGATGTTTTTAAGGCATGAGTGTAGACGAAGCTGAAATCTAGATGTGCTCTTTTTCCCATAACTTTCGAGACTTAAGGTGCTAGAATGATTGATATTTCAAGTTATAATTGCCATATAACCAATCAGTAGTACATAATTAGAGCAGAAAACATCCTACCCAAAATCATTTTTTCTCAGAGAAATTCCTTTATAGTGAGAAGATAAAGCAGTTTTTAAATACTTCAATCTGCAAAATAATTCTGAGAAAAAATCATATGACGCTTAATTTCCTCGAGCTTAATCAAACATAATTATTCTACAACAGACACAGATACACGATGACGTTCATACGACAAATTCAAGTAAAGCCTTCAGTCTGCAATCCACAAAAGTAACTATTTTTTCTTTTTTATTCTTGAGCAACGAGCAAAAGGCGAGGTTCATACACGTTAACTGCCAAAAATGCCTTATGTCTATGTTGTCCTTAATGCTTAATTGAGCAGTTCAAAATGTTAATATCGATTTTTTATCGAGTAAACTTCATTTTACTGTTGCAATCTGAATTATCTAGAATTTATTTTAACACTGAAGAATTTTTAATCATGACTTACATATAAAATTCTAAATGGTAGTTCCCCAGATTTTTAAACTAATTATAATACTGCAGCCAGAAGACGAGAGATCTTGTTGTGTAAAAATACTATGGTAATAAAATGAAACGAAGAAAATAAAACAGTTCGATTTCTCTGTTAGAAAGACGTTAGTCAAGTTGATATATGTTGCATTGAACAATAAGTCTTTGAGCACTACGAGTGCCTTATCAAAAATATCAATAAAATTGTAGAAAGTATTTTTGTTTTTAAAACATGACAGTCAACGTGTAGTACCTTACAAAGCTGCGTACAAAGTCCAAAAGTATACAAAAATTAAGCAGCTTGTAAACTTCAATTATTCTGAAGTATTTGTGGAATTTTTGTATTTGTACAATCTTATCAAGAAACAAGAAATCCCTGCGCTTAGACTTCTAAAATTTCAAGACGGATAACGTCGGAACGAATAATGCCGCAATTTATGAAACTGAAAATTAAACATTATGAAATTTCAAATAATAAAATTTGGAAACCTATTCTTATCCACACAAAAATTGATCTCAGTAATATTCTAAGCCTCGTTGTTATTTTTAGATCTTTAACTATTTTCTAAGTATATAATATTAACGCTCGAGAGGTACATAACATGATATGATCTATGAAGCTCTAAAAATTGAATAAATTTTATTTTGAAGAGTTGAATTTTAAATAATTAACTACTTTAACAATTAAACTTGGAAACTCTAAGTTTAAATCATTAATTAAATTGAAATTTCCCAATTTGTAATCGGAATTAAACAAATTGAACCCATTTTAGTTAAGCGATATCAAAAATTAGGAATAACCATATCACAATAGAAAATTTTAATTTGTTAAATTTAGAAACTCTATATTTAAATTATTAAAAATAATAAAAAAAATTAGCATTAAATTAAGAAAACATTGCGACGAATTGGTTTCTTCAATCAAGTACATTTTATTACAAGAAAAACTTTCTTAATTCAATGTTAATTTTTTTCCGTGAAGCTTAGGAAAATGAGCGATTTAAAATAAAAAATCCACACTTGAAAAACTCTATATTCGTTAAGTTTTAAATTAAAACATAAAAAATAGAGTTTTAGATTTGAGACTTTCAAAATAAATAAAGATTTTGAAATCAATGACTATTTACCTATTTACCCTGATTTTAAAAGTTAGGTACCCCCCATAAAACTTAAACATAATTGAAATTACACATTATAAATGCACAGTGAAATATACAGGAAGATGATACAAAATCAGAGCACCCTACAATAAACTTTTTGTTCCATTTTTGAAAAACTTCTGTCAGTTTCCTACGCCACTGCTGGCCAGTACATGTTGCTAAAATACAATAAATGCAGGAATGCACAAGAAATCATGCATATCAAATAAAAATGTTACTTATATAAAAGGAAGCGTGTTCAGGCTGCTTTAGAGTATAGATTGATCTTTGGGCTAGTCCAGTTTTCTCTTGCACTCTGCAATACCTACGATCATGTAATGCTTACCTGATTTCCACCTCAACGAAATTTTTTCGCAACAAATCACATTCGCCCGAATAGAGATATCAAGTTGATAATTTACGAAATTAAATTAAAGGTACTAAGAAATGTTTGTACGGTCCTGGATTTCTAGAAATACAACACAAAATTCCAAAAGTTATCAAAAATAATTTTTTTGCCATTCCTGAAACTTAGTGTCATACAAACGTTTCTCAGTGCCTTTTATTAAATTTTCCAAAAACTCGATGTTAATTCGTGTAGACGCAAGTGATTCTGAAAAAAAATTAGATAAAGAACGAATCCGATAAGTATTACAGTCTTCATGACCATTAACTTTTAAAATAGATCACAAATCACTAAATCTCCCGGTTTTAAAAACAAGACTAAAACTAACTCGATTTGGAAGACTAATAAGATAAAGATAGTTCAATTAAATTGAACATTGTCTTCAAAATTAAGAATTAAATTGTGCAGATATTTTTCTCAAGTATTTTAAACTTCATTAAATAAATTTACCCTATTTTCGAGGTTAATGTAATGATTTTAAATCCAATTTTTTATAAAGCCGTTAGAATAATTAAATACCAGTGCAAGAGACGAAAGCTAACATAAGCTCACACTGACTCAAGTTTTATATTTTTACCTACCAAGTTTTTAATACGTACGTTTCACAGCGAGAAGAAATGAATTAGGTCACTACTGGGTTCGATTGGAATCATTCCCTATTAATTGTCGCCTTAAAGGGACCCTATGCAAACGTTTTTTGCAAATTCAACTAACAAGGGGCATAAATAGAATTCTAAAAACGTTCAATCAGCAATAAACTAATGAAAACTTTCAACAAATAGTCTAGGATATTCGAGCAGCAGCACCATAATTTCCACAGAGGTAAATCTCCAGACTCCGAATCCACAATAACGTCACACCTAATATATTTTTTCGAAAACTGGATATGCTGTGCTGTAATCAAGATATGTGACATACAAGTTCGGGAATGATTAATTTCATCTACAAAACGAAGATCTACAAAGGCTTTGCAGCAAATGTCGATTTCAGAGATTTCAGCGATGAGTTGCGATTCCCATCTTGTAATCTAAAGATCTCTACTTCGAACATGGTGAATAAAAATGTATTCGATCAAAAAACGGACGGTTTTGAAAAGTCTTACATTCCATGACAATCACCCAGACGCAAAAACGCTTTTCTGGACAAATGAGTCTAGTGCTTACAATTTTGAAGTGATTTTTATTTTATTTTTTTGATAAGTCGTTCAATTTTGTTTAAAGTACTCATATTTATCTAAAACTTTATAAAATGAGCAAAGACGCTCCCAATAAATGGCATCCAGAAAATTACAACATTTAAGAAAATGTTTATATTTTTTTATTAAGCGCTTCTTCAACAATAAAAATATTTAAAGACTGTTTTTTCTTAATTTTTTTGTTCGGAATATTCGTGAAAACAATACTAAGTTACTTTTTTTAATCAAAAGTAATTGTAGTTAAATAAAAAAATACAAAACATAATTCAATGTCCGCTTTCACAAATCTCTTTGAAATTGATTTAACTTTCATTGGAAAATCGGATCAAAAAAATAAGCTCTGGATTAATTTGTGTAGAAAAACAGTTTTACCCCGCCGTGAGGCGGGCAACATTACTTTCACGAATTCTGTTTTCGGTTTGTGGTCGATCCTTAAGTACCAACTTGGTGTAGGGTAGAGACCAGTATTCGCAAATCTAGTTTCCTATAATATGAAGACACTGGTCTACCATACTCGAAACACAATATGTTAAGTACCAATATCAGAAAAAAGTAAAATCGACTGAAAACCTTTGAGATCTTTTCTTCGAGAATGCGATGCATTAGGTTAATTTCTGTACATCATAAATCGACTTCGGCGATGATATAAGAATGATATAATGATATATGATGATAATCCTACGGAACTAACGATGAAAGCTTTCTGATGAGACAGTGTAAAGTTTTGGTGTTTTTTTTACGGTAAATATAAGCTATTTGGCACTTATTCGCACTGAACTATATTATTGGAAGTAATATTAGGTGACGGTGTTCGCAAAGTAAATAGAACGACGGCCTTGAGATTAATGAGTAGAAACTTAAGATGTAAATGTGCCACTACTTAAAAATTTAGTGCCAAACTAGTTTTGATTTGTTAACATACCTAAGAGAACACTTAACACGATACAGAGTACAAATTAAAACTGATTCCTATTGCTCTCTATGGTTTTGTACCTTCTATTATAACGAATTAGTATTGGCAAGTCTGTGTCGAGGATAATTACAAGAATAATATTTAATCTCAACGCTCAATATCGCATGGAACTCTCGTTAATTTCCACTGGGAACGAGAGGTGATTTTTCCGACTCATGTGGGTGGAAAAAAATCGTTGCGCGGGGTTGTTTTACTGGCCTTAATTTTTGTTCGTTCTAGGGCCGATCGTCTAACTTTCTGAGGACCCACTTTTCGTTTTGGTGAAAGGTGGTTTGTGTACTAATTGCTTCCGCCTTTATTGTGCGATGCGCACAGACATTATTTCTAGAAACATTGTTAAATACTTCGATGATACGCTACAAGTACTGACCTTTGCTTTCAATATGAAACAATGCGTACTCGAATAAAACTTTCTCAAATCAGAGTCATTCTTATTCTTTAGCACGATTAGGTATCCCTTTTTCGACGAAGTTGGTTCAATTATTTGTAATATCCATGTGGTTTCCATCGGCGCGTTTTCAACGCCCAGACTCAAGACTTGATTGAAAGGCCATGATGTATGAAAAGTTCGCAAATTTTTTGATTCGTTACGAAGGTCCCATAGTCGATCCTAACTCCTCACAGAGTCTTTGCTTTCTCGAGCAGATCGTTAATGAATTTCTGTCAGAGAATTGCAAGATTTTTATTTTATAGTATTAAAATCTATTATGCTATACTCCTTATAATCTATAACGATTTTTTCTGACTTTAATACAAATTTAATTTCTCTTTACTACTTACTTTTACATCGTGAGGTGGTTTCTTCGCATCAGCGAGCAGTTCCTGTAAAAATTGTTTTAAGGCTTGAAATTTGTTATATTATGATAAAGAGTCATTTGTGTAGAATACGAAACTTACTTGCAAGAAACCTCGTCTAACATCATCGTTATCCATATCCAAAATTTCATCAATGTCCACGTCGACTTCCCGGCCTTTTCCAGTTTCATTCTAAAAATTCGCAAACAAAGATGTGATATTTTTCCTTACAGTCATGCGTTACCATTATTTTGAATATATGTCTCGTTCCAGGCGGAGAGGTTCCAATTTGTCGATCGCAGTTTAGGCGATTTTCCCATTTTTATGAACAAAGGTAAAAATGATCGACTTTGGGATTTCAATGGGAAATCAAACTTTAATGTAGGCTCTATCTTAATTAATTAACTGATTTTGTCCTTGAAAAAAATGTTCTATTATCGACATGGAAATTTACGAAGATTTTCTTTAGACACTTAGATTATTGTTGCAGATTACTAGTAATACTATATTTAAAACAGTTAAAAAAATTCAAACTGAAATTGCATTTACACGTTATATTAAAGAAAATCTAATACTGGGATTCTATTTTTTTTTAACAAGTCAGTATATTGAAACTTTTGGAAAATATTAAGATAATATTTAATCAGTATTTAAACCTTTAGAAGTTTACTATTTTTAACTCAAAAGTTTAATATTCCACAATTTTAAATTGGAAGCATAAAAACTTGAAAACAGACTGAAATTAACTCGTAAAAAATGTTAAAAACCGCAACTAAACATTCTACCAAAGAAATTCTAAGTACAAAAAAAAACAATATATTCTTTAAATAAAAATACCGTTCAATTTTAAAGAATTTATATTTACAATTGTTAAGTTTAAGGTAGTGTCCATACGCCCGGGCACAACCCATGCCCCCTCCTTCGCCTTTCCAGGACCGTACGTTTAGACTGGACAATGTTATAAACGTAGGGACTGTCCGGACGTTAAAACTCAACCTAAATTTTAAACGTTGTTTTAATAACATAAATATTGTTTTGAGATGTTATTTATCATAATAAATATTGATTAAAACATGATAAATCATGATAAATATTGATTAAAACAATTGAAAAATAAACTTCAATTTTGACATTTTTAATTTGAAATTCTTTAATTCTGAACATTTTTATTTTGTGAAATTATTCTCGCTTCCGTTTTGAAAGTTTACAATCTTCTACTATTTAAAATAGAAACAAAATAATTCAATGTTTTTATAAATTCAACTTATCTAAAACTATAACAACGAAAATGATAGATATTCCATTTTCGGTGCTCTTAAGCTAAAATATCAAGGAGTACAGTTAAAAATTTGTACAATAACTTCGAATGACTTAAATTTCAAACTACAAAGTTTAACACTTTTTTTTACTTATTCTATTTTGCAATACTTTCACTAACATTTTTGATTTTAAGCACTTTCAACTTAAAATTATATAAGCTTGTACCTACGTTTTAAATTAAAACTCGTTAAATTTCAAACGCTTTCAACTTCAAATTACTCATTTGTGAATAACCCTTTCAATCTGGATAGTATACTTGGGAAATATAGAAATTGCCTTACAGTTTTGAAAGTATGAATTTAAAAATTTTAAATTGTAAGGTTTTTCAAGTCTATCTTTTAACGCTTCAATTAGAATTATCAATTATGAGCTTTAAAATTAAATATAAAAAAAGTATTTACATTTGCAAAAAGTATGGAGACCTAAACCGACTTGAAAAAGTGTAACTAAAAATTAAAAAATGAGTAAATATTTACATTTGTAAAAAATATGCAGACTTAAACAAACTTGACAAAATTTAACCTAAAATGAAAACAAAATTACTGATTAGTAGGTTTTAAGTCAACACTAATTAAATATTTAAATTTCTGGATTGAACAATTTAACATTCGATTTTTAAATTACAGTCTTCAAAATTGAGTAATCCGCATCAAGACCTTAAAAAATGCAAAATTGGATAATTTACATTTTTAAAAGTAACATAAATATAAAATTATTCAATTTATATTTAAAGTGCCTAAAGTTCTGCAATTACAAGTTAGAAACACAACATTTACAAAGGATTAAAATTTGTACTAGAATTAGGTATTTTCACTTCAATCGCCAGCTAACTACACTTCGTAGATTGCTGAGGGGAAAACAAGGGATCAAATGCAAGGGATGCAGTTGATTTTTACCCTATTTTGCTAATATTTTCGTAAAAACTAATTTTTTCTTTATAAGTGTATTTGAAAAATAGTTTTTATTTGTATTTAATGACAAAATAAAATGATAGTAATTATTACTCACTACGAAGATATTACAGAAATAAAGTTTTGTTCTATACATTTGGTTCATTGCCCCCGCCCCAGAACTTTAACGAAGTGAAGTTAGCTGATGGTTGAAGTGAAAATACCTAATAGGTTTTCCTAACCGGATTTAGGAATTTAATATATTCTGGGCCAAAAAATTAATTCAGTGTCATTTCCCGGATTCTCGGTCCAGTGGCGACCCTGTTAATATACATGGAATTAAGTGGTTTCATGTTCAAATTTATAAAGGTATTAGAATTACGAAGTAATTCTTCAGATATATATATATATATATATACATATTTTAAAACTTAATACATATTGTATAGATTTTCAATTCATTTTATAGAATCAGAGGTGACAAAAAGAAATAGATAAACAAAAAAATCGGAATTCTTAAGAGTAAAAAAACCTTACGTAAAATCGAAATTTAAAAATGAAATAAAACTATATTATTGAACTGAAATGTTGCTGAATTGATGTCCAAAATGTTTGATCAGAAAAAGTTATACAGTTTCGAGGAAATGGATGTGAAATTTGACAATGTAAAAGTGTCAAGGACTATAAATTCGAGCAGGTTCGGCTGCGGATGCAGATAAAGTTCAATCTTCAATTTGAATTAAATATGTAACTCACTCATGAGGTATTTAATTTTTGAATGCAGGTGAAAAACGTTTGATCTAAAAAATTTGTCAATTCCAAGTAAACTATCCAAGAATTTTGAGGATACAATTTAACAAGTTTTGAAAATCGGCTTTTGGTAACAATTAAAAATCGAATGATCAACTTTTTACAAAAAAAAAAAATTGCTTCCGAGGTATGAATATCAAGAAATACGCTGCAATTTTAACTACAAGTTAAATACTTTTTTGTTATTTCTACACTGCCTCTCTTCAAACACGAATTCTATAAAATTATGTTTTATAATTAAAGCCATGATTTAAAAAGGGGCCTAAAGGTAACTTAAAGTGACTTAGTCAAATGTTTGCAAGGTATCTAGTGACAAGGCAATTTAAAATTCCTGGGTTTTTTGCCTGGCCACATTTTTTTCCCCGATCAATTTAAAGATGTATTTTTTAATTTGTCTCTAGTCAACATATAGAAATGGGAATTTTAATATAATATTACATATACAAAATATATCTAAAAAAGTGTTGCGTAATTTATAGATGGCCCCTAAAGAACACAATTATTTATTTTCACGTGCCCAACTTATCCTCAATTACAGACTGACGTGATAATAAATATTAATCGAAACTACACTGCCGATCACGGATATTCCACCACCTATTTATCGATGATTGCTTGTTGTTCAAGTTCTCTAAATGTTAAATATATGAGAATTCAAACATTATTCTCTTAAATTCGTTGACAACAATATCGGAATTCTCTATAAAATAAGCGAATATGAAGTCATTTTGTTAATTTTTTAGGAAGATATTTTTTATTATTCATTCAAATGATCACGCAATCTGGAAAAGTACTGCAAATTTCCATTTTTGCACATTTTTTAGTGTGCTTGGGATCATTTTAAAGATACATTTATATAAAATCGCAAACACTTTTCAGTATTATTGTGAAAATGTTTTCTTGTATGATGCAATATGTTTAAAGTTGAAACAAAAATTTTGAGTGTCTCTAATTTTAGTTTTGGATCATAGATAATTCACATTAAAAGAACTTGATCAAACATCGAAAACTTGTATGGTATCGTAAACAATACGTAAAGCAATCAGATTATCCTCCTCTGATTTCCGAATAAACAATAAAAAGAAGATAAAGTAGGAAAAGTTAGATTTTGTGATTGAAAAAAACTCCGATCCTTCATCAAATTTCCAGAGTTTTCTCAGGTTTTCCGGTCCGCTAGTAAGGCTACATAATTTTTAAGATGGAAATAATACAATGATGTGAATACGTCATGACTTACCACTGTCTCATACAGCTTTTGCAGCTCATCAAATAGCCACATTTCAACAGCGAGTCTCTTCCTAATAAGAGACATTTGATGTGACCCGTACTTGGCTGTGAGAAACTTTTCTCGTCGTTCTTTTACTTCCCCTTTCTCAGTAAAAGCAACGTGCAAATTAGCACGGGCTGGACTGCGTTCCGCGGTCAACACTCCTCCTCCTTCCATACTGAAATACCTATGATGAATCACAACCCAGGTATGAAGAACTGATTTTTTAACTCAAGATCCTTTTCTTGGCATTGAACGTCTTTGTGTGAAATAGGTTTTAACAAAGCTTTCAGGAAAATGAGTGCAAATAAAATAGAAATTTTCATGTATTGCGTGTAACTATTTTTAATGCTTTTTAACTCACCCCTTCCACTTGTGACTTGTGACATTTATATACCCCCCCCCCCTCTACAACAATTGTTATGTGATATTCGTATTTTTAAATATGAAATCGGAATGTAATTATATATAATCGTCAATCGAACAATGAACATTGATATAATTCAAAGATTAACTTAGCAAATTACTTAAAGTTTAGACGAAAGCCTTATATCAGTCTTCTATATATCGTTACGGATAAAAATTTGATTGTTTGACTATAAAAGCGTCACGTATCATAAACTCTTTGCAACACCCCTCTTCGTGAAACTTTTTGAAGTTAGGATAGGAGCCCCCCCCCCTCTTCCATTCAAAGTCACATAATATGTGGATGCTGGCAATAACTTACTAGAATTCAAAATTGGAAAACAAAAAATTTTTTTAAAGAATTTAGTTTGAATGAAAATTTTGAATACTTTCTTTGCAACTACTTTTGCAAATGTTTAAACTTCTAAGAAAATAAGCCGTTATAAAAATAAACAAAGGACAAAATCTAAACAATAGAAATTTGAGCCTGGGATTAATAATATTATATACAGGATATATTTTTTTATTTTAAGAAGTTCCTTCTTTTTTATTATGTTGAAAAAAATATGAAAAAATTTAATTATTATGTCCCTAGAAATGTTAATGTGATGTTGTTTCAATTGTTTGATCAAATCGCCCCTTGATAAATTAAATAATTTGGTGAAACAACTTTAAATCTATGCACAAATATTCTACTAGATTATTGTGACAACTCTGCAAAACAAAAAATAAATCGAACGATAGAACCACACTGATTAAAAAATCAATTATAAGGCTGTCAAATTATCTCTAAAAAAAGACAATCGGATTAATTCTCTGAAGTCATTGACCTGCCATGAAATTTCTTACAATTTGAGTTATCCGAGGATTTATCATAGAAACTACAAGAAATATAGTCTCAAATACGACAATACTATCTAGACTAGAAATTCACGATAAAAATAGACATAAAAATAAGAGTAATAATCATAAAAAATTGGTGTCTCACATAGATAACTTTTCGGAGTAACATCATCGCCCTCAAGTTTTATGTATAACAAATTATAAATTGAATGAGAATCAGTCGCCTTGTACCAAAATAGGAAAATATTTTTCAAATGTAATTGACGTGTAGACATTTGTATGGATTTTGTGGAGTACTTACACAGTATTTACAGGACAATGAAAACGATGCTAGGTAGTGCAATTACAAGGAGTTGCACGCGTCTTGCAAAAGAGTGCTCGCAACGTCGATTGGGAACAAAATCACGAACCGATTAAAGACTGTCAAACGATTAACAAAGTAATTAAAACTATTTTCGGTGAGCGAACAACGGGACACAAAAAACACTGTCCTCAGTCCTGTTCCAAAAAACGCTGTTTCGATCATTCGATTCACGAATGCTTCGTTCCCACGCAGCGCCCCCTAGTAAAAACGTCAAACAGAGTCTATTAGGTTTGCAGGGGTTTTCAGATTGGGTGGGAGTAATTCAAGATGTCTGACTGCCTAAAGCCCCTAATATAAAGCCAAAGCCCAAACCTAAATTGCATGAGACAAAACTTTTAATCCAGTAGCATGCATATCAAGGGCGCTGTTTCGAAATTCTGGTCGATTTTTGTTTAAAATATTTTTATTAACAATTTCATCATTTGTTGACGAAATATTTGTCTAAAATTATATTTGAAAATCTCATGGAAAAACAAAACATTTATTTTTCATAAAGTTTTTGATAGAACCAAAGATTAGAACTAACCTTTTCCGAGTTAGAGCGTTATAAACAATTGAGTTTCTACAAAAATTGACATATTTGCAGATGGATATCTGCACCAATTGGACCGAAAAATATGGAAAGAAATGTATATTATTTCTCATGACATTTAATTGCTCGACATAAAAAATAGGAAATTTTCGGACGTAGCCAAAACTTTTGATAATATTCAAGTGTTAAAATTGGTACTTTTTTAACAACGAAAGTACACATATGTGTACAATTTTTTGTACTTCTTAGTAAAAGACTTTATTTCCAAGACCGATGCTATAATTTTGGTTAAACTATTGAAGAAACCACTCTGATTATAAATACTTTTGTTACATTGCAAAAATGTCCATTTTTTTTAATAACAATTCTTCTAGACAAATGTGTACATTTCATATAGCTTTCATATTTAAATGTGATTCTCAAATTAGATAAAAAATAACAACTTTGTCTCATATGTTTTTTAAATTCAAACCATTTGTTAACTATAATTGCAAAATAATCTTTACGGTGTGTGCCACCTGCAATTGCACAGTTAAGATTTTTGATGTTTTTGTTATTTAACTGGAAACTCCCCTATAATCTTTCTGCCTGTCACCACTCTTAGTCTAGGAGCCAGAGGGGGGGTCCGTGGCCGATGGGGGTAACGGGCTCCACCCAAGTGTTTTTATGTATTTTGACCTCCTGATCAAGAATTTCGAGGGTGGATTGTCCAAAAGTTAATAGGTAATTAATTATTAACAATTTAATTGTTTAAACGGCCACAGTTAGTTTGTTTAAAAACTTGTTATTATTATGGCACCTGAAATGTATTCCTCATCTCACGGAGAATGCGTCGGTTTTTTTAGATCTAAAAAATGTTGA